>JAUKPT010003941.1:0-11566 GCA_032273505.1 Nanomia bijuga | reverse complement strand
ATATCATTCATTCTAACTAAAAACCAGTTTGATCTTAATCCTTTACCATCATTAAAAGGTTCTGAAAGTTAGGGGTTGATAGAACTTGAGATATTAGAATCTTGTCGGTGTCGGTGTCTCATCTAGTGTATGGTCTAGAGTTAATGTAAAATTAATTCGAAGCCGATCAAGCGAAAACCTCCGACCATATAAGAACTCGATGGTAACGCGAACGGTCAGATATTATTGTTATTATTAATAAGACTTTCTACTTAATCAAATTTATTTTATAGATACGAAATTTTTGGTCTGTTAATCAATTTTCTTTTTTTAATTTAAAAACGACACATTTGTAATTTGTGACAGAGAACAGACAATAATACTTATAATAATAATAAACTTCTATTTTGTTAATTATAGTCTATTCTCCTACATGCATGATTCGATGTAGAATGTTTAATTTAAAGGATGCAGTAATATGATGAAAAGGTGATTGCCAGATGGACAATATTATACACAGGCAAAACTTCTTGATTTTGACGTTTCAAAATATGATTACGTCATCAGACATTTAACAGTCCATAGAAAACTAAATATTGATTTTCAGATCCAAGTTTATGAAAAATGATCAGTTTTTAAAAGTTCTATCGATTAGTGTTATTCATTTTATTTTGATCTTTCACAAGGGATGGGTTCCACCCCTATTCTAGGGCCACCTGGCAGCATTAATTCGCTGGTAGCTGACTTTGGTAATGAAATATGATGAGAGGGTTTTAGGGAATTAGGGGGTTAGGATAGGGATACCGCTCCGAATAAAAAAATGCTACCAGGCGACCTACACAAAAGTAGTTAAACGGTTTCCTCATCTTTATACTTCCAAAAATAAGATTTAAGAATCTACATTGACCCATGAAAAATATAATAGACAGGGTAAACTCTCTAACCATCTAGCACCATCGGGGATCTAAAATTGCATTATTGATTTCGAATAAATAAGTGAAAAGCTTTAAAAAATGAACTAGGCCAATATTGAAAATGACCGGAAGTGTCATAATTCGATGACGTCGCCTTCCGGCTTTGTCAAAATTTTGACCAAGCAAAATATCAACTATATACATATCGATCGATTGCAAATTCGATGCTGATTAAGAATCGAAATAGAAGTTGATATTGAAAAATTAACTGCTTTTAGTTATTACGAGTTAGGCAAAAATACACATGTGTAGAACACTCTATATACAAGGAGTGGGCTATATGGATGCGTAAAATTAAAACTCTAGAGCCCTCAGATCCCCTCTCCCCACACACACACATATACATATATATATATAAACACACCTATAGTTACATAGTTAATAACTTCTTTCCAAGTAAGTAATAAAACCAGTACCAATGATAGAAATATTACTTTCTGATGTTAAACCTTCTGCTTTACTAAAAATAGAACATTCAATTGATGTCGACATGTTAATTGAAACGATTATAAAGATGTACAGGTAATCTGTGTTTATCTTATGTAATATATATAAACGTCTAATATCAAGGTTCGAGGATGAAGCCCGACAACCGGATATTAGACGTTTATATATTGCTTACATAACGAGAATAATCGTATTGTTTCCAGCACTGTTGACGTTTATGCAAACGAATAAATTACAAAGAGTGAAAAGGAAAATTAATCGCTATAAAAATGCACACGAAGCTATATTTCTGTTTCTCTTCTGTAACTTTTAATCTTGTAAGAAGGTTTTAATTATTAATAATTAATCATTCTTTTGTCGAGTTTTTGTTTTTGCCATATGTTAGTTTGTTTAAAGTTGAACCAATCAGAATCATGTTTACGTGCTCTAACCAATAGGCAACGTCGTTGTATCTTTAAGCTGCTTGAGTTAAGATTGTCGTTACACATTGTCGCAACTGCTCAGCGTGGGTTAATTTGGTTATAAACTTGTTTTCTTTTAGTATTTACACATTGTCGTAAATGCTTGGGGTTGTTTTATTCAGTTAGAACATTGTTTTCTTTTAGTAATTTTCCTAGGAGTTGTGTAAATAATCCTTCGAAGTTAGGCTTCACGCTGAGTAAGAGAATGACATTAAAATTATGTTGTGTTTTTTTCCAAAAGAATTTACAAAATTCATGTAAGCCAACAGGTTGCAACGTATGATAACCAATGTGGATACAAGCACACTCAATTAATCAAGTGACACAAGTGTAATACAGCCGTACTTTTAACTCTTTCTCGGAGAGAAAAGCCTTTTAAACACGACAAATAGTGGAGGAAAAAAAATAAATATTCTAATCACTTTTACAATAGATGTAGTTAAATAAAAAAAAGATATTCTAACTTGCTGTCTTTAAATACCCGGGAAAATTTTCAAGAAACAAACAAACTCAAGATAGCCCAACCGAGATGGGTTATGAGCATCTCACGTGTAAACACATCATTAGACACATATCTTTACATGTTCTTGTCGGTAAGTCAGTGCTAGTAAATGTTTCTGTCGCATTCTTCCATATTGGGCGTTGAATGTTTGACCAAACATCGTAAAAATAGATATCGAATGAGTTTTCATCAGATGATATGCTTCATAATTCATACAGAACGTTACCGATTCATGAAAAACTTACCTGACATGGAAGGTGAGAAAGTCATATAAAATGAAATAGGAAGTAACTTTCAGTTTTTGTCACATGATTTCTACGCGTTAGAGTCTCCATAAGAGGTCAGGCAGTCAGATCAAAATTGACAAAAAAAAGTCCAAGTCTGACCATTACAGCACTATTCCCAACAACTCTTGATACATGATACATCATGCATGCAGCAGACATAATTCTTGCTTGACAAGGTTTTTTTTTAACTTTTAAAATAATAAAATAAGTACCGGACGTCAATCAACCAGATAAGAACCTTACATCCCCCATACACGTTCTAAAAATGGTGCTTTTAGTATATTATGTGCGTTTCCCCCTGTGTTTGGCATGTATCAGAATTAGTAGGTATAGCATATATTTTTCTTAATTGTAAATGTATCCCCCTCTACACCCCATTAAATTCTTGCCTAAGTACCCATAACGCATATTTTTCAAAATTTGAAGGCATAAATATTCACCTACCTTATTTTCTCAAAATCTTGATAGACGATAGCCCGCAATATAAGAAGGAGACGATATGATATTACTGCAAAAGTTTAAACTGTCGCTATAAACTGAATAAATGTGATTATACCAAGCACTTTAGTAATACCTTACTACTGATTATTATCCAAAGGAAACCACATCTGAGGTACTATGAAACGCTGGGAATACAAATCAATTAAGACATCCATATATGTTATTTTTAGATGTTTTGCTTTTCTACGAACCACTTTTTATCCTTTTAGTTTACCTGAATCTAAATAGTAGCTTAAAGAACAGTCAAATGATACTTCCTTGCTATAAAAGTTTATACAGAGATATATCTCTTATGCAAGTAATTTTACTCTTACACAACGAATGCAAAACAAATTTTCAAATCTGCAGATTTTGATTTTTGAAAGTGGTCATTTTGAGTTAAACGGATTGTTTTTGTTCCTCAGTATTTTATCTATACCGTGCATGGAGAACCAACAGACCAAAAATATATATAAGCACCACGTGGTGCTAAGAGTTTAGCACCACGTAGTGCTAGCTATACATTTACCCGATAAATGTATTGCTAGCACCACGTGGTGCTAAGACATTATTTAGCAATTTGTATAGTTAGCACTACATAAATATCTTGATTTATAAAAATACGATGACACATGTTAAATAAATTTATGAATTAACATACAATGGGAGGGAAGGGAGCATACCCTACATTTTTAACAAAACATTTAAGCATACTCTTGATGAAATGTCTGGCTACGGGCTTGTTCCGAACATCTCTTCTTTTCTTCTCCGTGCAAAGATACTTGATCCCTTTATTTTATATTTAATCAACATATGTAGATATTCTATCTATTGTAGTGCTATCTATACAAATTACATAAACATACTCAGCACCACGTGGTGCTTACTATACATTGGTGCATGGAGACGTGTTTTATGTTATATATAAATAAAATATCAAACTTTAGTCACTGATATTAAGATACATTAGTATAATGTGATGGACATATGGTAAACTACTGATGGGGTCCAAATTCCCCACCATACTAAAGATGTTGTTTTAAATCTTCTTCTTCAAATATATATATATCTATATCTGCATATGTTTACTCTTTGAGACACAGGCGAATGATTACCATCGGAGATTCAAAATGCTTTGATTTACTAATTCAGCCATCTCACTATGAGACAGTTCCTCTTATCACTGCATACTATATAAATACATGTATTTATGTACCTTTTGGGTCTTTTTCATGGGACTTTGTGGAGTTATACCTACTGTTTAAGAAAACATTAGCAAAAATCAATTTTTTATCACAAAATTCCATAGAAAAGTAGAGTTAATTAATACAGACATTTCTTTTGGAGGCAATATACATTTAGCTTTACAATCAGGATGGACTTAAATTTACAGCACATGCAACATTTGAAATTAAACAGGATTCATCACGCATCACTTTATTTTCAAAATCAAAGTCAATATCAAAATAAGGAAAAAACAAGAAAAATGATGAAGAACAAACATAGCAAAAAATAGATAAAATTTACCTCTTCCTCTGTTCGCGAACATGGCTAAACCCTGCATGTGCCACCGAGAAGAAAATAATAAAGATGAACGAGACAGATACGATGATTGCGAAATTGAGTTGTTTTCGTTTTTCGTCGGGTGTGAAGCCTTCAATTGTCGGTAGCGGTGTCGTACCGAGTATTGTCCTTAATCTCTCAGTCGTGAATGGATTCGTAGACATACTTGTTGAATTGCTGCTCATCTCCAAATTGTGCGATGTAAAAATCTCTCATAATCGAAAGAGATTCAATTTATAAGAATTTTGATCAATTTTTTATGTAATATAAATATATTTTTTCTTCAGCTTTTTTTTTGTTTAGATATTATCTAAAATAAGATATAATAATTATTTTAGTATGAAATGTAAAAAAAGTATAAAAATAATAGAATCATTGAGATATACCGTGATGTATATAGAAGATTGATATATAGTCCTTGTTTTATTTCAAATAACGAAAAGCAGTCTAAACTAAGGTATTATCAAAATAACGATATATTGTAAAAAAACACATAAAAAAAAACATGTTTTGGTTGGCAATTCTTTATACCAGTTATTATCAAAGTTCTCTCATATCTCCGGGGATCACTCCTACGATCTTTCTATCTGGAAACTTTAAGGATATGTTATTGACCAAATAGCTCCCAAATAGCTTTATGTATATCTTGTTTTTGTTGTAGAATTTTTTCTTTATGTGACTATGTAAATGTATTAGTGCTTTTTATTTCTTTATGTAGACGTTGTAAATTTTTTCTAGGAGCCCGTGTCTATGACTATATTTATCTGTCATGGCACTCGCAAGATATTTTCTAGAATAAAAAAAGGTTAGAGAAAAAAAAAAGAATGTGTTCAAATTCGGTTTATGAATGAGATTGCAGCATTGCAACTATCAAGTGGAGACAAAGTCAAATCCATCGAGATATGGGAAGATTCTTTTTCTTTTTTGATAAATGAAAAAAACTTAAACATTTTCAAATTTGTTCGAGATAAGAATAATCAGTGACGGTACTTAAGAAATTTTAATGTACATTATTTTACATACCACCAAAACTTATCAAAAACTACTTTTCCTCAGATTTTTTAATCATCATGAATAATTAATTGGATAATGAGGTATTTAAAATTCCTCTAAAAGGATGAATAATTTGTGACAGAACTAAATAAGGAACTTTACTGCCTTACGCTTTACACCATTAAAACTCAGCCAAAATGCTGTTTTAATGAGATTTTTTAATTATTATGAATAATTAATGAGATAATGAGGTAATAGAAATATTTGATTATTATAATTTGACCTGACCCTACTCTGAGTTCCATATAAAAAGTAACTTCGGTGAAACTGACACGTCTAAAAACTGATTTTGCACTTTTCTATTTTTCAATAATAATTGATGAGATAATTGCAATTATCTACATGAAAGTAGAACTACTTCCAAAAGGTTTTAGCCGGTCACCCCGAGTGAGTATTGGAAGTGATATTTGGGTCCATTAGCCAGTGAACTAATTACGCCTCTCGAGAATCACGGTATCGACGAATCACGACGACATCCATCTACGACGGCGACTCGAGTCACGGAGTTCTGACCCTAACCCCCTGATACTGATAGGCCTCTAAGGTTTTTTCGCCATGCGCCATATCATATCATAGGGTGTTAGACTTTCCCGGCACTTGGCACTCCGGCAATGGCACCCTGGCACTCCGGCACTGGCACCCTGGCACTCCGGCACTGGCACCCCGACACGCATATTATGCTAATTTTTTATACTAAACGTTTTTATAAGAACGCGCGGCATTTTAAATTTTTTGTTAAGAATCATAACTCGCGAATCGAGATCATAGTTAAATATTTTTTAAATCATAATAATTTGCATGCAAGACCGTTATTATCATGTTTTCGAATTTTTTTTTGAGAATACTTTGGACGAACAGTCTTTTCACGAAATGGTTTTTGATGTAGTCAGAGAAAGGACAAAAGGCCATGATTAGGATATCCTTTTTCGTACTTTTTAGCGCATAAGTACGTTTGTTATCACGTTCACAATTTTTAATGGAGTTCAGGCGGGCAGAGGTAAGAAGAAACGTCCATGTATTGATAAGTGGAGTCATGGCCAGTTTTGCTGTTTTTTACTTTTTCTTTACTATTTTTACACGATTCTGTCTGTAGCGACGTCAATTCGAATGGCCTTCTATTTTCGAAAATAAAAGGCAGAGAATCGGGCCGTGTATAATTAAGCCGGCCATGATCAGATCCAGAACAGCAGAATGTGATTACCCTCAACGATCTTATATTAAGAAGATACACAGGAGAAGTACCACAAGGCCCCTTTGACAACTGTAGATCTGTAAATAAACGCTTCAGATTCCTGCAAGGGCTGATAGATGAATGGTCGACTGGTTGCTATTCCGTAGTGCTTCCGTCATTAGTGCCATGGTATAATTGGATGCAGTGACATAGAAATGTCAGAGAAGATGTCTGTCTTATACGCTACACGAAAGAGAAGCGCTCTACTTTACAGGCTCAGAAGAATTATTGAAGTACAGAAAGGAGAAGATGGACTAGTGAGGAAGATGGTCCTGAAATATAGATTGGCTAAAAAGAAGAAATTTAGAACTGTTAGCAGGCCAATTCATGGCATAGCTGTTCCTGCCGAAGAACAAGATGAAGAAAGGAATGTGAATATAGATAAGACTGCAAAAATTGTTGAGTCATTTAACAAAAATAATTCATTTCTGTTTTTGTTTTTTTGTTTGTTTGTTTTTTGTTTGATTTACAGTGCCTCTTAGAATTTAGTTCCCAAAGAAAACAAATGACTTAACATGTCAAACCATTTAATCTATAGTTTTAACATGCATTTCAATCAAATAAACGCTTGTTGTTGTTGTTACAAAGTTTCTGTCTTATATGACAAATCTATCCTACTCCTATTATACTATTTTTGCTTTAATAATTTTTTCGAACGATTTTATTATAATCATCTTTTTGTATGTTTTCTTTGAAATAAATAAATCCTTCTAGTTATTTATTATTATTATTATTCCAATAATACATATGTAAATACAAAACTTAATGCAGCAAGTGTTATGGAAGTGGTTGAGGCTCTGGAACGATCAGAAAGCGCACCTCCCAGCATCAGTAATTGCACTTTAGATAAATCTAAGTGCCAACCACCCCTTTCAAATGGGAGGGGCTTATAATGCTGCAAAAAAAACATTTTTGAACATTTTGAACTCAAAATGAGAATCTAAAATGTTGTGAAAAATAGTTTATGATTATCAGTTGCAAAATGTAGGCAGAATGTACCAAAAACCTGGCATTTTGTGGAAAAAATGATAATGAAAAAACTTAAAATGTTCAATCTGCAATAACTAGTTTTCAGGATCATATTTGGGGAGAGGTGATAAGTCTGTGAAACATACAAAGTTTTAACATATGATCAGCATTTTCATTCTGAGACCCAAAAAACAGAGTTATCACTACAGGATGACTTAGATATCACTTTTTTCCGAATATTCAAATCTTGAATTGATGTCAAATGTCAAAAGATAGTTAGAATCATTCAAAAAGATAATAAGAAAAATAAAAAATCGTCAAAATTGTTGACATGTTAAAAATTGTTTGAATTCGATAAACCAAGTTTTTACCTTGATAAACCCAAAAGGGTGGTGTTTCAACCTCTTATGTCACTAAGACTCATCACCTCTCCCCCTATGATCATAGGGAGGAGTTAAGTATAAACAAAGTTCTTCAAAATAGATTTGATTACTTGATATATACATATTTGTTCATAAACAAATAGAATTACCTCTTACATAAATAAGAAAAGATATGAAATCATGTTGTTTAATAACAAATATTATGATGAAGAGCCACAGCTAGAATTACATTGAGTATTTTCTGATCTTTGTGTAGGAGTTCCTAATTCTACAGATGCCCGTTCGGCCATATCAGTTAATGCACTTGTTGCAACTTCTTCTGCAGAACTAGCATGAGTACTGTCATTTGGAACTTGATGTATGGCTATAATTTGACCATCTGACACTGCTGCTACATAAGAACCAGGAGTCATTTGTCCTAAAAGAGCTTTCTGCTGCACAGTGACCGGACAATCTTTGTGAGCTAGGAGTAACGCTTTTAGTTGAGCTACTTCACTACGTAGTGCATTTATTTCATTTAATAATAAGTTGTTCGTTTGTAAAAGATCATCAGACTTTGATTCTAACTGGTTTACCCATATTTTTCTCTTTTGCCGACATCTAGATGCTGCAGCTCTATTTCTCTCTAAAAAGCGCTGCCTTTTTTCTTCAGGAGGACAATCATCAACAAGTCTGCCTTTTTGTTTCCTTCCTTGCTTTAAATTATCATACTCTGAAGTAATAATACTATCATTTTCAATCAAATCTTGAGAATTAGAATCAGAATCCTGTCCATTCATAGGCAAGTCAACAGAGGTATTCTGTCGTAAAATGTGGTTCATTTTCACTTTTGAAAAATGTGTTTGGCTTGAAGAGGAGACTGAAGGTAATGACCATGTATTTGATATGGTTGATGAACAAAGAACTAATTTTGATGCCAATGGCACAGAATTTTCAGATGTAGAAACTTCTTTGGGGGCAATTGGGATAGGTTTTTGTAAAATTGGTTTCTGTTTAAACCGTAAAGTATTTAATGGGTTTGGTAAAGTTTTGTGGCTTATGGGAATTTTAGGTGATAGTTGTTTTTGAACCAAGCCCAAGTGAATTGCTTCTGATACCAACACTTTTTCTTGTAAAGATTTGTGTGGTATAACTAAATTTTGGGACTGGCCTTTTTGCTGAGACTCTGAACTAAGCTTACATACAGTTTGCTCAGGCATATTTGTTCTTGGAATTACTGTTGTTTTCTTAGCAATATTGCCAACTATTGTTGCTTGCACTTTAGGAGATGATGGATCAGAAGTGAATTTTATTTTAATTTGACCAGATTTTATCAATGATTTTAATTGCTCTCGAAGAGCTTCTTGAGATAGAGCCCCTACATTCTTGGTCAAAGATTCAGCTGTATTTGTTTGTTTCTGAATTTGTTGCAATAATGATTGCAATGAAGTTTGCGTTTGAGCTGTTTTTCCATTCTTCGAGAAATGGCTGTTCAATGACTGCTGTAAAGATGAACTTTCATCAGAAGTTACTGTATATATATTTGAATTTTCTTTGGAAATAGAATAATCAGACTCTAGACACTTAATTGATGTGTATTCTTTAAATCTTTCTTCCAATGTTGATGAATTAACCTGTCGATGAATTGCAGAATTGTAAGGAGAGTCCATTGATGCAACTTGTTTTTTTTCTGTTAATGAATTTACTCCTTTTTCCTCTTTTGATTGAAAGGATTCATTATGAGATGAGATGATCTCACAATTATTATGGAATGGTTTGGTCTTCTCCATATAGACAGAAGTGATCAAAGAACCTTGTTCTGTAGAAGTTGTGGCAGCAGGGGATGAATTCCTTTTGGTAGCCAATTTAAAATCATGATCGAAGGGATTAATATCCTCAAACAGTACAGCTCCTCCATCTACATCAGCAGTTTTGAGGAATCTTGTTGGAGTGGGTGTTTGATCACTGGCATTTTCCGACGAACCTGTTGGCATCTTCACTAGAAGATTACGATTTTCACGAGCATGTACTCTTTGATGAACAACGAGGTGATCACTGGTTGCAAAGCACAGCGAGCATCGAGGACATTTAAAGGGTTTTTCATTATCCATCTTCAAAGTTCTAATTTGATAAACAATCTTTTATATTAATCATTGCTGTCAAAAGTGATTTTATTTATTATCATGCATCTATATATGCATATGGATAGCTTACCATACAATATGAAATACACATGAAACGTGAAATGAAGGATAAGACAACAACGAACAAGATGAAAAAAAGCAACAATAACTTTAAAGAACTCCCAATATCGTCAAGTTATAAAGTATTAATCTGCTGATGAGTTAAATTCAGGCATTTAAAAATAACATCATCCACATTATTTCATCACCACACTCTTCTGGAGCTCTGCATGCAACTAACCAGTCTAATGATGCCCCCCAGCAGTCCAGACAAAATCCATAAAAGCACCTGACAACAATCATAGACACTAATCAAATATTTGGTTTATATCATCTAACTTTGAAATTCTCTTTGAATGATGTATTCATATCAATAATGGCATGCTATTTTTAAGTCTAGTATTACGTATTAGCCAAAAGCAAGGTCCGGCAAGTTTAATACGCTATGCTATGTAGTGAAAAGCAGGGATTTTAAATATTTCAAACCTATGACTATTTCAGATGAATGTGCGTTCACTCCAGTTACTTACGGGAAGGGGAAACGCTAAATACAATGGGACTAGGGAAATTGGATAAAACCAATCAAATCGTTAGAATATCATTTTTGCTGATGTATGCATATGACGTAATCATTGAGCACAGAAATTGGATAAATTTTCCCATATATATAACCAATTAAATATAACCAATTAAATCGCGAGAAAAAAAGCGCGTTGTGGAGATTGATTGTGGAGATAACAATTCTAAAATCAATGTTAGAGTAAAGCATTGCGACGCAGGAGTATGTAGATACATCGCAGGTTCGCCAGCGAAAAAAAAAACTTTACCTACACAACCGTGTGGATAGGCTCATTGCTGAAGTTGAGTTTTCTGTGATACCTCAGTTAGAGAAATGTGTGCGAAGACTTAAGTATTTCTTATTTACGCGAGGATTTTTTTCGATCGTGGAAATCTCAAGAGTTTTGGAAAACCCGCGTTCTTCCTCAATTATTCGCACGGGGTGTCATTTCTAGAATTGAAAGCTCTCCTATTCCCAGGGGGCGGATCTGGCCAGAATATTGACCAGTAGTCAATT
>JAUKPT010003940.1:0-11568 GCA_032273505.1 Nanomia bijuga | reverse complement strand
CATTTTTCTTCTTCCAATTTCGTGACATGTTCACACCGGCTGTTCAGTTTCGTTTTTAACGTCTTATCGTTTGTCGAGATTTTTGAAAATAAAACTTCCCTTTCATAATAAGGCCGTGATGATCTTTTATCAGGTAACTTGCTCTCACTATTTTTGATAAGGGAAAAAGGGGCGGGAAATATTCATGGGCAAACGCGCTTCAAAGAATTGGAAAAATGCTTGCTAAAAGCCAGGATAATATTTCTGAACTTCTTTATGACCTTTGGTGCAGTGACTCACTTTTTATTTCAGTCTTTTCTCAGTTTAGCGGAGATCCATAGCGAAAACATCTTTGTCTGTTTGGTGATTTTAAGTGTCCTTCCAATGAAGATAATGCTGTAGAATATACTGATATGACCCAACATGCATTATATAATTTAATCTTTTATTCTTTTATTTTATCTCAAAAGTTTGCCCATAGTCCATAAAATAATCTTATTTTATTTTAGACTATTGGATGGTTAAATATTACATCATGAAGGTTTTAATTGGTTTACAAAATAATTTCACAAAAACTTCAGAGAAAACAAATTGTGGCATTTTGAAATGAGCCAATCAGATTTTTTATGTTTTGATAATCTTTGCTCATCCTTCTTTTTGTTTCTTTTGTTATCGTCTTCGTGTTATTGTAGCTATTGTAGCTATTGTAGCAGAAGATGAAATACAAACAAATTGTTGAAAGGTCAATTTCTAAAGTTTTCATCAGCATGTGATTTGGCCCTCGTGTCGATTGGTTTATTTTGTACACTTTGTTTCATTTTGATAGTCGGTAGTGCTCATTATACTTTTGACTTCTTTATTCAAGAACCAGCAAATTTGTCATTTATTTTTCAAGAGATTTTTGCATTAAAATGTTCTTTATTCTTTATTTGTTCTTATTTTCGTACCTCATCTTCTTTTTGTCTAAAAGTCTAAACATGTTATTTCTTGTTTGGTATTGCCATAGAAAGCGTCAATTTTTGCTCTTGTTCTTAAGGAAAATGGGCTTGAAAAATTATTTTCATGCGAAAAAGTGTTATTATACCATCAGAATGTAATTGTAATTGGCATCGGAAAGATGCAATTTTGAAAAAATCTGATTTCGTAAATTTTAATACTTTAATACATTCAATTTTTCTTGCATAACGACGTAATTATTTTATCTTATTTTTGTGCATTGATTTAATAAATAAATGTTATGTTCTTAATTTCATTTTTCCTTCTTCCATACATACCTTCCCATCTAATTACGAAGGTTAAATTAATTATGACACTTTTCCTTTTTCCCCATTGTGTTCGTATCCTCCCTTTGTTTATTACTTTCTTCCTGATTCCTATTTCTCTCACATTGTCGGATCTGGACCTTTACCTGATCCTGAGTATCTTCAAAAATGATTTCACTCAAGAATGGTCGTATTTCAGGACTCCTTTATTTTCTATTATCATAATTCTACACATAAAATAAATATTTGCTCCAAAACGAGTGTATTCGTGAACACCCCGAATACGCTCCAGATCCGCCACTATCTTAAATAATTCGTGTAATGCTTGTGTTTTATGTTTATTAACTTCGACTTTTTTTTTGTCAGCAGGAATGTCGTGCGATTCCTTGGAAAATCTGTTTGTTTGTTTTTTCAATAAGATTCTGTGCACGAAAACCCCTCGGGATTCTATCATTCATTCGGGCTGGTTATTTTCCTTTTCTCCTTTTCGTCTATAAATATTTTTCTTTATCAACCAGAAGGCAATTCAATTCAATTTAATTCATTTATTCCTCTCAAAACAAAACAACTATAGTATAATACAATTATAATACACGAATTAATCAAGAAAATGATGGTTGTATAGTCATCAAGGCAAAGAATAACGGTCGGAAAAATAACTTGAGTCGGCCTTTTATCTTTTCTTTTTACAGAACCGAATTTCGATATTTTACATACGTTTAAAAAGATGCTATGCGTTGTAACTACTAATTCCTTTGTGATTCTTGGGGTTTTGTAAGTTCATTGAAAGAGTGACATTTTAGAGCCTCAATGAAATACCTTGTAAATGATATAGTTTCAAAGTTCTCAAAAAGCGTGCGGTTTTAAGGGCTTGAATTCATTTATTTTCAAGGTGTCAGTAGGATACACTATGGATTTAGCTGTCCTTTTACATGCTGCATTTATTATTAACGTATTCATAAAATAGAATGAATAATAATGGCGTGTGCACAATATTTTTTTATGTTTTCTTAAGCATGCATTTTACTTGTTACAGTCTCGATTTAATTGAATTCGATATTTAACTAATCAAGACACGCGGTTCTTGGATAAATCATCTTTAACTCTAATAAGATCTTTGATGTTGTATTCTGTACCAGGGTTTTTCTCTCAAGTTCACGGATGAGAAATAATGGCACTGGGTAACAGGTTGCTTTAAATATAAATTTTGACACCATCGGATAATATCTGACCTTTCTGGTAAGTGTCTGTGTTTAGCATTGCAAACATTCTATTAGCTACCTACTGAAAGTTTATACTTTGAAATTGAATTATTTTTCAGATTTTACGAGTTTTTTTTCAATACCACCGTTAAATTCGCAACAGTAAATGCCGCAAACATGTTTTCATGACGTTATTTGCTGTGGAATAAGTCTAGCATGGCTTATTGTCTGGAGAACAGCCAGTTTCATACTGATTACTGGTTTTAAAGTGCTTTTTTAAGATGTTACTCACTCAACGTAGACTTAGAATATGATAAGTTGAGTATGACCATTTATCTCTTTGGATGAATAACCGAGCGGTTAAGAGCTTTTAATACTAGATATTGTGCGATCTGAGTCCAATACCTAGTCGGGCTAACAATTTCAATATTTCGATATAGAGGCAGTTTCAACTGCTCTGAAATATTGAAGGCTAGATTGAAATGTGATTCTAACAACCTTGAGGCTGTCGGGTCGTCCCAAGCTATGTGAGGGGAATTGGGTAGTCAGTTGGTAGCTTACGAAACACTAGATTGAGCTATAGTCCGCAGATTAGCTATGCTATGCATGACTGTTCCGAGGGGTAAATCACTGCTGGGAAATCTCGTACACCATCAGGAGAAATTCTTTTGTTTCTGTAGAAATCTCAGAGTAATCCTATTGTTTTAATAGAAATCTCGTACACTTTTTCAAAGAGTGATTTACCCCTCGGGTTAGATGATATTTAGTGAAAAAAAGAAACTGTCTATATTCTCACCATTTTCCCAAACGTTTTCATATACCCCTAACCGGTCTTGTGATTATGTTTGTGACGTAAGATATCTATATCTTGCGTCGTTGTTAAGATGTCGAGCCATCCGCTATAACAACATACAAGGACGTGTTATTCAGTAGGCCGTGGCTGATGATACCGTTTCTCCAGCACTATCCTTAAACTCTCTCGAAAATATCTTCCAGTCAATCTTTTCTTCTCGGGTGAAAAATTCTTGAAAGTCAATAGGTCTATTCAGACAGAGAGAGCGATTGATTAAATTTATCAAGGCGACGATTGATTTAACTAGTTTTGTTTAACTAGACGTTTTACCGAATTCACACAGACTTGTTAAATTCGTCTAGTTAAATTTAACCAATCGTCTTCTTGTTAAATTTAACCAATTGCTCTGTTTGTATAGGACTAATCATGACGAAACACGATACACAGATATTCTTCTTGTTAAATTTAACCAACTGCTCTGTTTGTATAGGACTAATCATGACAAAACACGATACACAGATATTCTTCTTGTTAAATTTAACCAATTGCTCTGTTTGTATAGGACTAATCATGACAAAACACGATACACAGATATTCTGTTTGTATAGGACTAATCATGACAAAACACGATACACAGATATTCTCCTTGGACCTGCTGATTTATTTTAGGTTTCCATCTATCTTATAAAAGACAACGTTCCAAATCTAATCTCAAACAACCCTGTTTATACAAGCAAGGAAACATTGAAACGACATTTTTTAACTAATAATAAAAAACACTCCTTAGAATTCTTCTTTATTCTCTTTTTGAATGCCGCGTCACACACTTTTCTTTCGGTTAGCACTTGCTAACAATTAATTACAGTCTACATCGAAAAAAGTAAGAAATTGTGCCACAAGAACAGCTTCAATGATTACAAAACATAGACTTGACATACCCCCAATTTTTTGAAAGAAGGGTGAACACATTTTCCAAATGCAATGTCATTTCTACGGGGAGATATTGATAAAAAGAGCCAAATTGAGTAGTTGTAAGACCCCCATTTGCCGCGCAACTAGATGGTAATCATCTTCATACTACACCATTGGGTGTATTTTCTAAAGCCTTTTAACATATCCAAAAAGGAAAAGAATCTATGAATAAAGCTCACGAAAGACTTTAATACTAGAATGTCCAACTCTTTTACATACATGGGAATGTGGTGATATGATAGAGGTATGGAAAAATTTCCATGTGTATGATAAAACCACTTTATCATTTAACTTAACCAAGCTCACGTATCAGCCGCATGTATTTGACTTCCAGTTAACATGGAATTGCTAATATGGACGGATAATATGGTGTTCAAACGAATTCCTTCTACTGCAGTGTAGCTACTAAATGGAATAACCTACTGAAAGATATCGTAAATGCAAACAACCTCGACACTTTCAAATCAAGGCTTGATAAGAGATGGATGAACCAACCAACTAAAAGATATATCGAGGTATAAGGTAAGGTAAGGTAAGGTATGCACTTATGATGGACTAGTCTTGTAAAGCCGTTATCGGGCTAATCGAGGCCACGACTAGTGTTTCGTCAGGTATCAACTGACTACCCAATTTCCCTCACATGGCATGGGTCGACCCGTCGGCATTGCCTAATATGTTGCCAATGCATTTTATTGCATTGTAATAACACTCGCCTCTACCATCAGCGCCCCCTTCCAGTAGTATCTCACGACGACGATGCTTGACTTACATGAATGGGAATGTGTTGAAAGATTACATAGGTCACTACGCGTTGGTATCAAGTAATAACCAAGACCAAGATCTGTTCGTATAAATTAACTAGTTTGCGAACAAATTTCCATATCAATAATAAAGATTGCAAGAAAGTTACATACCCAGCAGATTTTATTGATATCTAAACATGAATAACTCCTGATCATTTACTATCACATAATTCTCCATGCTTGATCTATTTATGTAAAACTTTTTCAAATCTAAAACAATTTTGAAATAAGACTTATCATACCTAAAAAGTACCTTTTTACAATAAATCAATCAAAGAACTTATCAAAACACCCAAAACTAGTTGTTAGAATACTCCTTTCCTAAATCGAAAAATAATATTTTGCATTGAAACGAGGCGAAACCTGCTAAAATCGTAGACAAAACATTTTTATAATTAAAAAATATTTGTTTACATTATTTCAATTGTTAAGCAGTTTTCACCTCACTTCAATGCAAACATGACGTAACTTTCGGAAAGGTCTCTTATCACGCCAAGATTTTCACATTGTTTGGGCCAATCAAAATTAATTATACTATAATCAATTCATTCATTTACTTTTTTTTCGTAGATATTTATGGGTGTCCTTACTTCGTGCCATAAGAAATTCACCAAGAATATCCAATTAATCGGAACCTTTATTTCAAAGTGTTTTGTTCACTGTATCTTTTGATTTTTCGTCATTTATGTCAATTAATTAATTGTTTTCTCTTTTAGAGTCCATTTGCTGATGCACATATTCCTGCAAAAAACATAACAATGACTTTTGCTGACTTTGCAAAGGACTTTAGTTCCGGTTTGATAGTACTTCCTATCATTCAATTTGTGCAATCGATATCAATTGCAAAGGCTTTTGGAAAGATCTATAATTACGAAATTGATTCTACTTCAGAGCTCATTGCATTGTCATGCTCAAATATGATTGGTTCATTTTTTGGTGGATGGCCGGTGACTGGTAGTTTTTCAGGATCAGCAGTAAATGCAATGAGCGGAACACAGACTCCTTTTTCAAGTAATTATATTTTTACCAGATAAATTAAAGGTTTTAACAAGTTACCCAAAAAAGAAGTTTGTACTAGTTCGATGTAAATGCCAACATAAAGGATTTGACATTGCCCAAGCCTTATTTGGAGTCATAAAACCATTAAGAGCTTTTTCAAAATGAAATAGTTTGTTAAATTAAAATGATCTTAATTCATTATTTGTAACTATGATAAAATGTTTACAACGGTAAAGTAATTCTTATTCATAAGAGACCCTTGGTCATGGTCAGTGCAGTTTGGTACTCTTTGAAGATATACATGTAATTTTTTGAAATCCGATTTGCATCCTGTTGAATGCTTACGGAGTCCACAACGCTATAGCTATCTGTATATCGGTAATTTCCTTTTCATTTCAGGTGTAATTGCATGTGGACTTGTCTTCCTTGCTATCAGTTTTTTGATGCCGTGTTTTTATTTCATCCCAGAGACAGTTTTAGGTGCAATGATTGTGATGGCAGTCATAACAATGATCGATTTCAAGACACCAATGAGAATATGGAAAGTACGAAAGATCGACATGATACCTTATGTTGTCTCATTCCTTGGTACGTTTTACACATTGGAAACGGGGGTACTTGCTGGTGCTCTTGTCTCACTTTTAGTCATGGTCTCGTATGAAGTAAACCCACAGCATGTTCTCGTGAACGATAATAACGACCAAAGCATTACAATCACTTTTAAAGGAAATCTATCATACCCCGCTATAGAACATATTAAAGATACAATAAACGAAAGCGTAGAATCACATGGAAACCTTCATACCGTCGTGTTAGATATGAGCCATGTTTATCATATTGACTATGCAATTGTCAACAGTTTTCGTTCTTTAGTCACTGAACTTGAAAGTGACGGAATATTTTTAGACTTCAAAAACTTTATTGATGCAAATGTTGAAAAGAGCTTCCAAAATGGAAAGGTTCAACGTCTTGCATTTTTGAAGAAAGGAAAGTGTATAGTGAATAAGAATAGTAAAATGGGCAATGAAGGTTTTTATCTAACACCGCCGGTAAATGGCGACGTTAAAATTAATTGTGACGATTCTAGTTCAACGACACCCGTTGTAATTGATGAAAAGGTTTGAGACTATAGTTTAAAATATGTAAAGGCGTATATTTTTTTAGATTAAGCGCGCACTTACAAATTTATTTTTTCTTCTTAAACGTCAGTAAGAGATCGTTCACGTATTACGTAATCAAGGAGGGGGAGAAGGTATTTGAAAATGATTATGCTTGATTATGGGAGATGGAGGGGGACATCAGCTTGATGACTTAAGCAATGTCAAAAATCTAAATCCTATTTTTATTTAAAAACTTGCTCTCGCAACATTGTCCTCTGATGACAGTGGTTCAGAGAATGGTGGTGACTGGTTGGTAGAGGAGCCAACAGCACTTATTAATGTTAAGATAACAGGAGAAATATATATATGTTTTGGTGTCCAATAACTTTTTATTCATTACTTGGAAGGAAAAAAAATGTTTGCATTTGAATTAAGTCTTATCTGTTGTCAAAAAGTTTCCTAATTTTTTTATATGAAATTCTTGGAACAAGGTGTGGGTGGGAAGTTTAGCAAAATGATAACATAAGCATGGGGGGATGCTCTCAATGATTATGTTTGATTACAAAGGGAGGGGATCTGAAATGGACAAAAATATGATTACATAACATGTGAATGGTCCCTTAGGCAGGTCAAGGAGGACGAAATATTTCATGTTCATTGACTTAGATTAGTTTCAAGATCTTGGATACTACAGTTAGAGCTTACTTTATGGTATAAAACAAATGAAACGTTGTATCATAAGTGAACATGTCCCCAACTCCTAAAACATTAACACAAATAAAAATCAAAGTTTTATAACCATTTTTTTTATTTCATTATATCATCTTAGCATAGTCTGTCTATCGACTTCCATTATCAACTGGAAAACAAGGCCAACATAAAACTCACAATTTATACTTACAGTTTTAAAATAAGACCCAACACCCAAGGGTATACAACCAAGCAAAAATAATCCTAAAAATTTGTAACTTTGATAGGTTTTGAGGACAGATTTTATTTCTGGACTAAGTCTATTTCCATGAAACTGCGGCGTGGAATGTGTAGATAAAATGATATGGTAAAGTATTATTGACTATTCAAGTCTATCAAGGATTGCTCAAAAGTTCTAAAACTAGATTAATTGGGTGGTCACCTGAAGATCAAACTCACAAACTTCTGACCTTTTCCCTTCATTCTCCAGATGAAAGGAACCAAAGTTATTGGAAACTTAATGCTAGTGTTTTGAACGTTGTCCCATATTATAATCTTATTTCTGATGCTATTAGACAAACGAAACTTTTGGAAGGGAAAGACAGTGGTCGATAATATCTTTCCTCTGCCTACAACAAATTTAGATGGTCTTAATTTGGTTTAATTGAAAAAGAATGTCAAAGAAACGCATACAAAAATTGCTAGCATTTTATCTGTTCTTCTTTAGTATGGGTCGAAATATTAATGTACAGGATGAGTAAGAAGATCAATTCAAATGATTTTATTCATTAAAATCAGATAAATCAATCATATGACTATTCTTAAAGAATATTCATCAATATCTATCGTCGACTCTTGAGAACCACTGATTAAAAAAGCCCCTCGATGACTTTTGAGGCAAACATTCAAGGCTACTTGAATTTGATACCAGGTTTTCCGCCATTTTTTGACAATCTTCATAAAGTGATTTATGGTCTTATCTCCGCAAATAATGAACAGATTTTAGAAAATCATACACTTTAATTCGAGTTAGGTGTATCTGTTGTCTAAGTCTTTGCTAAGGGCTTTTTTAATCACCCGGTATCTAAATTGGATTACATTAAACAAATTTCACCCACCTAAAAGTATGTCGAGATTTAGCATCGATAGCAGGAAACAAGATTCCTATAATTTGTAACCAAGAAAGTTTTCTGTTAAAGCAAAATAAATACAAGATAAACCAATGTTTACTGGACTTTTATGTCATTTTAACCCAGCAATTAAAAGTGACCTACATGGACGACCAAAACTTAGTATGTTTATTGCGATACCGAATCATCTAGTCTCAGCTGAAAAACATTCATGTTCATCTTTACGAGTTCAAGCAATTACATTAAGGATAGATAATATGCGTCTACTTATTATCTTATTATTAATGTATATTTACCGGCTGACCCAAAGATATCTGATTTCGACATCGATGACCTGCTTCCAACAATTGAATGCATTAATCAAATCATTGAAACTGCCGACTTCACTGATATTGTAATTAATGGTGATTTTAGCTGCAATTTCAGTAGAAGAACAAAATTTGTTGATGTAGACGGAGATTTCATTGAAAAGAACGGACTAATTACGGCATGGGACATTTTTAAAATAAATTTTACCCATGTTATTGAACAACAAGGTAAAACATTCACATCTTAGATCATTTCTTCTGGAATGAAAATCTATCTAAAAATATTGAAGAGGCTGGTGTACTTTACAATTGTATAGATAACCTTTCCGATCACCTACCAATATTTTGTACAATCAACACTAAATCGCATACAATCTTCAGAAAAAATTGTGACAATGATAATAAACCTATTACGTTAAGAAACTGGAAAATAGCAACCGATTGTGAAAAGGAAGATTTTTTCAATAAAATTGAGAAAAATAATGAGTTTAATCGAACTTATCGATGCTTTATATTGCAAAAATGCAATATGCAATTGTTTAGAGCATAAAAGAACGTTAGACGAGTTTCTAATAGACTTCCTGGGAGCACTAGAGAAGTCAGGAGAACAAAATCTATCAGTAATCTAGCAAAAAAAAACGAAGATTCCAAGATGGAATGAAGATATTTCTTCTTTGAAAGATGATGCGGTGTTCTGTAATGCTGTTTGGGTATCTGCAGGAAAACCAATAAACACCGCCCTACACTCAATCATGAAGCACACAAGGAAAAAATACCATTTGCAAATTAGACGGGATAAAAGATTGTTAGATAACATGAAGAGGAATACGTTTCTTCAAAAATACCTTGAAGGTGACAGTGGTCTCTTTAGCGAGATCAAAAAAGAAAGGAGTTGTGGTTTTTGATTGCCAAACAGAAAATATTCCGCAAGTATTTGCCAACAAATATAAAGACCTATATAACAATGTAGAAGACGAAGAAAATATGAACACACTCTTTAGTAAAGTTTAAACAAATATATAGCTTCGAGAGATTTGCAAGAAGTCGAAAAAATAACTGGAACTGCGTTTCAAAAAGCAGCCGGGCATATTAAAAGCAATAAATCTGATCCAGTAGCATTTATTTCCTCAAATTATTTGATTAATGCTCCGAAAATTTTGTTTCGGGGCTTTTTGATACATGGATATACAAGTAAGTCGTACTCGCTTTATAAACACTGATACCTCTAATAAAAGACAAGCTTGGCGATAAAACTGATAGTGGTAATTATCGCTCTATCGCTATTAGTAGCGTGTTACTAGAACTTTTTGATTAAGTCCTTCCCATTGTATATGAAAAGAACTTTAAGCTTGATGAACTGCAATTTGGCTACCAGCAAAATCTTTCAACGACAATGTGCACATGGATCAGATTTGTTCATTTGCGTAATGGATATGTCTAAGGCCTTTGATAATGTTAAGCATAGTAAGCTATTTAAGAAACTAATTGAAAAGCTTACCAGCTATCATTATACGTCTTCTAATCTACAGTATGAATAAAAAGAAACGCAACAGTTCATATTTAAGAAACAAACCTTTTTTTTTTAGTTTTATCGTCTAACTCATTAACTACTCAATTCTTGAAATTCGTTAACGATTTAATATGACAATAGAAAGTATGACATGTTTTGCACAATTGATAATACTAAAATAACATGTATAACTTAGTATTCTAATTCAGATAATCATATTTATTAAGAAAACTCAATTGAAAAAATAGACTCTTATAAGAATAAACAGTATTGATGACGTTTTCCCAAGACGGTAATGATTATTGATTTGAAATAACATATTATTTAGCAAATAGAAAATGAATCTCGTATAAATTGAATTTCAGTAATTAATGCGTGTAATACTAAAATACATGATACTACATACAGTATTTAAAAAATTAGAAACAAAAACTACAATTTCAGCGATCAATTAAATCCTCACATAATAAAAATCATGTAAGATACCTAAGGAGTGATGTCTTTCTGTGAATTTAATGCTGTAATAATTTTTATTTCTACTTAGAGCCTAGGGTTGAAGCATGCAAGATAAAAAAATAAATTTAAGCAAATTGATGCTGTTTTCTTCTTTATATATTTATATACCTGTTGGTCATGAATGTCACAAAAATTATCGAAATGTGGATCTGATTAAATGAAATGTTGGAAGATGGAACTGGTGTGATTCACTTGATTGGTAATTGGCTATTTCAAGAAGTATTTAATATACTGGCTGGTTAGTGAAATGATGGATGTTACAACAATGATTAAATGGCTTGTGCTCAATTTGTTATGGTTATTA
>JAUKPT010003939.1:0-11570 GCA_032273505.1 Nanomia bijuga | reverse complement strand
CTTAGGTCAAAGTTTAACCGTATGTAACAACAAACCTGTCCTGAACATATATGGCCGTGTATCTAGTTGGCCATGCATGGCAAAACTATATCTTCCTTCACAACATTTCTTAACCTGTTTTTGCTTCATAAAAAAAATTAAATGCTCATTCCTACTCGTGCGCTACAGTTTTTTTTATATTTAGTTAATTCATACACATTATTGCTCAATTGGAACTCTCTTGTTGGAAGTTATGAACTTTATTCGGGGCAAGGTACACATTTCCATATACACAAAAACAAGACAATCTCAGGTAGAATTATGTTGATCTAAGAAACATTTTAACTGATTTCATTAAAATTTTGAGCTATTAGCGTTTCAAGCACTTTTCTATACATTTCCCCATGTCATCAAAATAAAAGTCGAGATTCTTTTAGTTCTTCTCGTAGATCATATGAAGGACAATAGCTATCTTGAAAGCCTGATTAATTAAGAATGTTAACTAATTAATGTTTAGACACTAGACACAAAAACTTGACTATTAAATGACTATTACTTTATTTATAAAAAAATCTTACCTCTGTTTATTTCGAACTGCAAGCGTTAATAGTTTTTAGTACATCAAAGCGAGTTCTCATGACTAAACAATTTTTTTGTCAGTAATTACCAAAGTCCTGAATAAAGTTGCTTCATATTTGGAAAGGCTGTTTCAAGGAGGAGATAAACTATTGTGATTTGCTCGTAAATGCCATGTACTTAATTAAATATGATCGATTTTTTCATAAAGATTTTTGATTTAAACTGATTTCCAGGTACAAACAGGGAAAGGATTTAATACTTCATTTTTCTGTACAAAGAAATTTCCTGAACTAAAAGTGTCTTCAATTTTTAAGGGGTAAAGAAATCATTGTACGAAAAGTTGGATTTTTCTAGTTTTTTTTGAGATTTGGAAGTTCATTAGGACATTTGGTGTTTTTTTTTACAATTTTCATCCATTTTTTCATCCATTTCATCCAATATTCCTGTAAATTCAAGTTTTGACCTGTAACAAATTGCGAATGTAAATTATCAAAATTAGTGGTATTTAGCAACACCAAAAAAAAAGTCCAAAGAAAAATTCAATGTTGAAACCCTATTTTGTGGGGCTTTTTAGTCCATTCCAGTATAAAAAGGGCGAAAGAGAGCACCCCTAATAAAAGTGCATTTTCAAAATTTTCAAATTTCAAAATAGATTAGATAGCTGGATTAACTATGAAAAGTAGGTGAAGGAAAAGGTATGGTTTTACCTTTAAAATTTACTACACAAAGACATTCCCGATAGAGAAGGAAGTATCACATTCTCAGCCTAATCAAATAACTTTTAGATTATTGCTAATATTGGAAAGTGAAATACTTCATTAATACACAAGACTTTTGTTTTCATTCTCAATCGGACCCAACCATAGTTCAAACATAATTGATGCTTGTTCTTACAGGAAATTTCCGACGATACACTCTCGCTCATAGGAAGTTTGAAATTTTCTAACACCCTGTATCAAGATCTGAACAGGGATAGATTTTATTGTGAGAGACGCTCAGTACATCATTAATTTTTCAAATCATGGGGATTCAGGAGGAATCATATCGCTCGATTGCTAAGACTTTACGCTCCGCTAATTTCATTACCAGAGGTGGGATTCTACCCACGCAGACAGTCGAGGATTTTACGTTCATTTAGAGTTTTGCTAAAGGATTGGTAGATTTTTGGGGAAGTATAGGGACTTTTAGGTATTTTTCTGAAGCATATTGAAGTTTTCCTAGTTATTCTTCCCTAATAAAAATGAATTTATTTAACTTTTAAGGAAGGGTCCTGTTTAGATAGTGAAATAATTCGTCAACATATTTGACTTGATATCGTGACAAAAAATTATCTTCGTCTCCCAACAAAATGCATAGAAAAAGAAAAAACGACAAATATATCTAAAATTCATTAGTTCAATACAAGAAGTTTTTTTCTTCTTCAATCAAATTAACATCCTTGTAAAAAAATGAAAACTCACAAAAGTTCAATAATTAGGGAATTAATTTAATCAAGCTTTTTGATTGATAAATATATTCAAGTTCAAATAAAAAAACAAAATTCATTCAAACGACAAATGAGTTAAAAACATTTGATCCAGACGAGACTGATATACGTAGTAAGGACTTTCGATGCTTTATTATTGTAATCAAAATCAGACGATGTTTTAAATACCTTAGATTGCATAAATCTGACTTTTAAAGTTGTTTTTTTCTAATTTTTACAAAAAATACGTGTATAGATTTTTTTGCTTAAGGGTTTATACCGCCTAATTGTCCGATTTGACTCGAATATTTCATGAGTCGGAACATTTACAGACAATCTACCTCTGCGAGAGTTTTCAAGACATATGAACCTTTTTATTTTTTCAAATGGGAGAAAATGGAAAATCCCTCATCTTGTTTTCTTTATCGGAGATATCAGTCAGCATAAAACATAAATGTTTGACCCACTCGAGACTGATATACGTAGCAAGGATATTTTGATGCTTATTATAATGAAAATCAGACGATGTTTTGAATATTCTTTGATTGCATAATTTTTTGATTTCTACTTAAATACATTTTTAAGTTCTTTTTTTAACCCCAATTCGATTAGAGGGGCTGATTTCACTCCTACTGGTTTTTGTTTAATAACTCAAGGAAGGAAAAAGAATACACGCTGTTGTTTTCTTGATTTTTAGTTTTATTTAGTTTTACACTTTTTGGCGAGGTAATAGGTCAATTGGATTTCCCTGTCAAAAGTTATAGGACTTTTGTCAGGGGTAGGTACAAATTTTCCTATATTTTCAATACATTTTATTAAAAAACAAAACACCAATTATCTTTTGTTTGGATAATGATATGATAAAAATCTTTTTAGGATAAGCTTGCTTTTGTATGAGAAACATACCCATCGTGTTTTCTTTTGCAATTTGGAGCTCGTGGTGTCATTTTTTGGTACTTGGCAGGTTTTCCCATTCATTTTCCCTATATTGATGACATCAGGAAAAACTGCTGACGTCAGAAACATATTGGACCAAGGGGTACTTTTTTAATTTTATCTGGTACATCTTAATAAAGCAATATACCTCTACCACGTTTTAGCATAATTGCTTCGATTTTAAAGACTTAAGAGATGGGGAGTAAAAACCGCCCCCCGTCAGTCTAATAGCTCAATAAAGCTCAGTCCAAATAGGGTAAAGCAAACAAAAAAAAGTGCTTCGTCTATTTGTAGAATTATCCAACCCTCGGTTTTAATTCTCTATTGACAAGTTTTTTCAGACGGATTATTTTTTATTATTTCTCTTATGGAAAAAAATCCTTTAGTTTACTGTCCCATTTGACTAATTTTTTTCGTAAGTCGGAACATTTACAGACAATCCACCTCTACAAGAGTTTTCCTGACAAATGACGCTTTTCATTTTTTCCAATGGAAAAATAAAGGAAAATCCCTTTAGTCTTATTTATCGGAGTTATCAGTCAACTTAAAACTAAAAAACAGATAAGAAATTAGAAAATACGTCGAAAGCATTAGTTTCAAATCACCGAGATAACAAAATTTAGCTGCGATCACTTTCATTTAACAACAAGAGGTTTGCAACAAACCAATTTGAATGGAATTATGAAATATAAAACTTATCTGTTCATATGGTTTGATCCAATCTTACCACGATCGTGTTGATCCTCGTAATTTGGTTAAACAAAAGTAGAATTACACGATATTCCCTTTTTATATTAAGAACCATGTGACAAAACTGTCACCAAATGCAAGATCTCCATAAGATTCAATAACTGGCAAGCATTGTTTACTAGTTCAAGCAAGTAGGTTTTCAATCTTATTTTTTTCATATTTTTCTCTTATTTTTTAAAAAAATACTTCATTCTGTTATAAAAACTGTTTTCACCTAAGAATGTGATTATCTGTTAATCAAATTTACTTAATGTTCGATTTTTTTATGCTTTAATTTGATTTTTATTGAACTTTTTTGCATACGTCGCTTAATCTGTGTTTGGGGTTTGCAATTCTGCACTTCCAAATAATCTTTCGCAGATTTCTCAAGTTCAGTTTGTCTCAGTAAAATAAATTTTAATTTTGTTTTTGTTCTTATTTTGCTGATTTACTTTTCTCATCAACTTTATTCAATGCTTGATCCATTTGAGCGGGTTTTCTTAAGATAACAATAACTAGTTTCACCTGAGAAGCATTTAAAAAGAATTCATTTTCATTTTGGCGAAATATTTCTCTGATTTCAGTGCCCATGTTTAAACAGCTCGATGAGTTCTGGATAGCGTCTCCGGTGGAAAAAATGAAAGTGAAATGACTGTGTCCGGTGTTGATTGTTAAGGAAAAAGTAGTCCCGGTGGAATTTGCCACTTACTTGGTTAATAGATGGATAGATAGATAGATGGATAGTCAAGATAGTCAAGTTTTCCCCCTGTGTTCTTTGTCACAAGACTAAAGAGGTATTTGTTTTGTTTAGAAGACGTTGGCGTCTAAAATGATTATTTTGAATCATTTGCAATTCAAATTATATAATAATTAATTGAATATTAGTTCACTTACATAAGAATTAATATATACATCTAAAGAATTTCTTTTATGAGGTTTAAGTATAAGTTTTCTTCAAAATTTCGTTTTAATTCATATGTGGATGAATATTATCTACTTTTCTTTCATCTCAATTACATTACATTTCCTTAGTTATAATTACGCTATTTGCATAGAATAATCGTTCGATTTTGTTCGCATTTGATTTTCTTTCTATAAAGATTTACCTAAATCTCTGATCCTTACTCAGAATTGTAAATTTTCTTTTCTCTTATTGTTTGAGGTTGTATTTATAATTTTGAGTGAAATATATATATCTTATCTTATATCTTATATTATCTTATCCAATGAAATTGATGAAAAACAAAACTCGTGAATCGAGATAATCATCTTACGTTGGACGAATATCTTGTTTCAATACATTTAAAGTTGTTGGATTATAATTTAAGTCGTTCTTCAGTTATTTAGTAAGGGATATCGCCAAGTATCGGCTATTTTAGTCGTTTGATTGGTTAGAAAAAACATTATTAAGCGTCTGATTGGTTAAATTTGAAATGTCACAATTTGGTGTTTAAAACCAAAAATGATAAAAGCGCTTCTACATGAACCAATCAGTATCTGTATAGAGTAATTTTAAACCAATCAAAAGACTGAATTGGCCATAATGTTACGACAATCCCTTATGAGGTAAATTTTGCAAAACTTTTCAATACAAGCTAGAACAATCTTTGTTAATAAGCAGCACAAGATAGCAGAATAATCTATTTGGTTCTAGTAAGTATAGCTTTGATGTGCTGATACCACTTTTAACTTTTAGATATCAAATTACACAAATTCAGGAAATAATTATTAATTGCCAGAACCCCTTTAACGGTAAATGTATCTTTCATCTTTCATTAGCCCATGAGTAAGAAAATAATAACCCCGGTGGAGTACATATGAAAAGATAACAGATGGACCAGGTGTATACACGGGGGTTAATGCAAAAATAAACTGTTAAATAAACTGTTAAAAACGCATTAAATAAAAATTCTAAACAAAAACAAAAAATATATAAAAATAAACACGAATTCTGGGAAAATAATCCAAAATCGAACCGTGGAGTAACTGATCGAAAAAATTTTCTGTTTGGACACGACATGATTAAAATAGATACAGTACACGTTTTAACGAAAAGTGTTTCAAGTGTTCGATTAAAAAGGAAGAACGCCGAGTATAGATAAACTGAGGAGAACTTTTTCTACTTATCGATATCATGAATCATTGTTTGAGAGAAAAGATCTTTTTATCCAAAGTGTTTGATTAAAACAGAAGAACTTTGTATAAAGAAATCTATCGATATAATAAATCATCGTGTTTGAAAAAAAATGATATTTTGTTATTTGTAGAACATTTATTTGTTATGCCGAACGAATTTATTGTATTTCTCTTCATATAATAGGTAAAAAAAATGGTTCAAGATAGAAGGTACACATCCTTCCTGTAGCCCTCTCTATAACCACCCACCTTACCCTTCAGCTTGTCTCTTTTTTTATAGCGGTTCGTGATAATGAATTATTAATAATATCTATTCAAATGAATACAGGGGGACTCTGTATGAGGGGAGGGGGAGGTGGCGGAACTTAAGGAAAATATTTTATCAGCTTCGTGACTAGTTCCTTTTGTCCTAGAATGGAATGGTAGTATAAAACACATCTATAGTTGAATATAAATGTGGTAAACATCCTCTTTTACAATGTTTATACTTGGTACGCCCCCAAACCATTAAAATTTACATGACTTGGACCGTGTCATTCTCAAGTAACACGAATACTATTTACTTTAAATATACTTTGTATTGACTAACACATTAAAGTCATTCATATTAACTTTCCAAATTAGGATTTTTCTTTTTTTCTTTTTTCTTCTTCTTTTTCTTCTTTGGTTTATTCAGCTTCAAACTTCAGTATATAACAAGCAAATGATTTTTTAGACTTTTAAGAAATAGATTCTTTTGAGCAGTCATTGGTAATGTAGGTAGCTTTCTTTGGTAGTTTTTTGGATCTTCCAGTGGCGTTTCTAGTTACTTGCTTTAGGATGTGGGACAACCTTGGGTAGCAGGTATTTTTAAAAATCAAAGAGAAGAATCTAAAATTGTCAAGGATTTTTGTACTGTTTCTAGCCACCTAGATGAAAATGAATGAATTGACCTATCAAATAAATGAACTATGGAACAGAAGATTTAGAAAGATTTTTTATTTTAATAAGGAGTTGATCGATAAAGCTAATTATAACGAAATTAAGGTCCCGTTTAGGCTGATAGGCAGTGATCGTTTTTTGCCTGATCAAAATGAATTAAGTCCAAACAAATTGATCGACAGAATCCAGTTTTCTCCTATCACTAAAAATTGTGTAATCGTAAGAACGATATGATTCACTCCTATGGAACGAGCAATATAGTAACAACAAGAATAGATACAGACTCGTGACAGGAGCTATCATAGTTTAGTAGAAATTAAACCGATCAAAATGATCGGTGGAATCGAATGTTGACCGTTTATTATACATTTTTCTCCGATAATTGCTCGTCGATCGGCCGTTATCCCTGCATATACAGTATTTAACATTCAATGAAATCCGTTTGTCGAATTCTTCTAATGCTGTAGTCTCCCATGATCGTCTGATCAAAATGAATTAAGACACTCAAAATTGTGTACTTTTTGACCTTCGTAAGAACGATATGATTAGCTCTCCCCTATGGAACTAGCAATGCAGTAAAGACATTGGAATAGTTAGTTTAGTAGATATTGGACCGATCAAAATGATCGGTGGGATTGAATGTTGTTAGATCATGATCTATTTTATTTTAATCATTGATCGTTGATCGTACGTTAGCACGTGTTACTTTTTCTTCGGGGAAGTTACCAGGTCCTGCGATTGATATTAATGATGTATATTGATTCTATAAATATTTATTTTTCCTTCTTCCTTTCTCTCTCTGTCGTCTATGAAAGGAAGAGTGATACATATGCGTGGACACCGACCAAATTAATTTCAAGTTCTTCTCAGAAGCATATTAAGGCTCATAATTTTAAAAATTCCGTTAGATCACATTTTTCAGGTTTGTCTGAATCCTATTTCGGAACTTTTTCCACACTAAGGAGATCTGTCTACAAATGTTCTTTATTTCAGTTCATCACCTCACCCCCATAATCTCTTCAGATGATTTTTATCTGCTAGATGTCCTCCTGTGTCCAGACATCTTTACAACAATCGATCATTAGATATGGTATGATGTCCACAATACATTTATTGTTTTCTAATCTTTTTGTTTATTAAATATACTTCTATAAATTGTTCATACAGTTCACGTTAGGAGAATATAAAACATATCTAGACTATGAAAGACTTTGCTATCAAAAAGAAAAACTCAAGCGCTCGACTGTCCATTGTATCGGCGAAAGATAGTTTGTTCGCGTTTATCTAGCTACATACCATATAAAGCACTTTTGGTAAGTTTCTGAATGTTTGAAAGCACTTTTGTGTTATATGTTCTGCTAAGTTGTTTCTTGTATGATTTATCAGTAGTAGCGTTACGTACTGTTATCTTTAAGGGCCTTCTCAAAAATGTTTTCATAATTAGAAAATGTCTGTCAAGCAATTATCTCCCTAACCCCTGTCTTAACAGACATCTTCTGTAAAAAATATTTAAAAGCCTTTTGAAATGATCCCTTATTTCTTATGCTGCCGTTTTCTGACAAAAATAGCAACTGCAGATACCGCTCTTTTTCGGAAAATTGGTTTTTCGCGTCTCCCTAGGGTATCTTACAAAAGAAAATAACTTCAGTTTTAAAGCTGAAAATTCCCATATATTTTGACGTCAAAAGTTGCTGCTTTTTTGAGCGCTTACACATTTTTGTAATTATCTCAAAACGATAGTTTTTCTGTTAATGCTTTGTTGTCAGATAACCTAAGAAGGTGGAAAGCGTTATTTCAAACTGTCTTGCCTAAATATCAGGGCCATTGTGAGGAGCAACATTTTTATCGAAGGTTTTCTCTTGTTCACGGAGTAGCTGTATATGCTGAAAATGGGAAAACATTAGACCAGTTCCAGTTACCCGACCGACCCTCTCTTTTTGGCGTAAAAATGTCCGACCCGAAAGATTTTATTTTCCTCCTCGCGATCAAAATTGTAAAATTAACGATTTTCTTATCAAAAAGTGTACAAAGATTTAGATTTTTCTTCTACTTCAACTTCAACCTAATTGGTAAGGGATAAAGGGAACGTTGAGTGAGTAAACACTTATCTATTTGTCCGACTAACGTTTCATCCTTAATAAGTATTCAAATTATGGAGACATTCTTTCTTATAAGACGATAAAATAAAATAAAACCCAGACCCACCGACCTTTCCGTTTCAAACCTATCTAATCGGAACAACCTAATATTTGTAATATTCCATTCACATCTGACGAGTTTGTAATTTTTTTCTCATCAAATAAGAGTTTTGCGTTCTCTATATATGCACGTAATTTAGAGGAAGGTTTGTGCAAGAAAATCTTAATTGTAAAAATTTCGAAAGCAAATCCTGAAAATAAAACAAAAAATGAATAAAGTCACCAAAAGGAGTATTATTCACAGGATTCAAAGAAGGGAGGAACAATATAAGTTAAAAAAGAAAAGAAAAAGGAAAAAAAGTTGGCAATGAGAAAATTATTCACAGGATTCAAAGGGGTGAAGGAAAAAGATAAGTTAAAAATAAAACAAAAATGAAAAAAATTGTCAATAGGAAAATTATTTACAAGATTCAAAGGGGGTAGGAAAAAGATTTTTTAGAACTAAATACATTTTTGCTTCCAGAATCATCAAAAATCTTCTCATTCAAGGTGTATAGTTTCTTCAAAAACAATTAATATCCATCCTTTTTTCAGTTTAGTATTCTAGTATTAGAATCATCTGAAATGAGAAAAGAGAAATATATGATCGGGAACATAGCTTAAGTTTTATTAATATCTCTGTTGTACCTTATTAGAAAAAAAGTGTTATACAGAAAACTTTTTTAGATATGATTTGGAAAAATAACTCACTTTTTATTAACTAAACACCTCTGTTGGACAAAAAAAAATGTTAAACAAAATTTACAAAAAAGTTTGTTCGACAAAAATTATGGTTATTTGTTATTCTTCGGATACAAGTGATGAAATATTTTGATAAATATTTTGTCTGATATTGTGTTTTTTTATGCCGTCTGAAGCAATGGTGTATGAACTAATAATATTACGCGCGTGTTTGCTATCTAGTTGTTTTTACTTTATACATCATTGCTTTGAAGCCTTACACCTAGAGGAATTCATTGCAAATTGTTTAATCTCAACGCGTCTAATTTCGTCAAATATTGGACACTTTGCTGAACCATTCTACTCTTAGACTCTTCATTAGACGCATTAGATAGGTCCATTGGGCGGTTGTTAATCGCTTTGTAGGCTCATTGCAAAGTACAATTAGACGCATTGCTATTGCATTTGACGCTTTTCCCAAAATGGACGTTTCTAATATTAGACGCTTTGATAGAATGAGATTCATTCGATTCTTTTTACTTTTTGGTTTTAGACGCACTTTGAAATATTTAATATTAAAGACAATTACGAGTGTTTATATTTATTTATTTTGTATTTTTAGATTTTCCGCACCATGAATATCTCCAGCTGTACAACATCCCACCATCACGTGATGCGTGAGCTATCGATCTTTACCGCTGCTGCATCAGGTCTACTCCTCATATCAACACTCGTCCTAAACCTTTTATTAGTCACTGCGTTACTACGCAACAAGAAACGGCTTCACAAATACATGTTCTATAGAATGTTGTTAAATATATCCGTTGCTGATCTTTTGACGGCAATGACGTCCGACTCCATATCGTTGTCGTTTCACATCAAAGAAGCGCTGCGTCAGCATATTTTACAAATCGAAGTAACACTTTTGCATTGTGGGTTGTTTTTCATAAACGGAGCATCGATATTAACACTTGCGCTAATTTGCGTTGATCGGCTTATTGCTCTTCTCCGACCGACGTTATATATAGAAGGCGTCAAGCGAAACGTTGGATATTTAATGATATTATTGACGTGGATTTGTTCAGCACTTTTATGTGTGCCATATTTCTATGTCGGTTATATCAAATATCTGATGGTATTTTCATGCGGGACGGTTATAATTGCATTTGCGGCGCTTATGATTACCGTCATTACATACAAACAGAACTTACGACCGACCCTGCTGTCGTCGAATGTTTCTAACGTCAGTCAGAGCGAAGTCGAGAAATACGTACTGAGCACTAACGACGATTGCATCCATAAGAAACGACTATCAACGATACAAAGACCACTATCAAGAATGATATCAAACGAAGAGAAAACGACCATATCATTTATTATCATGTTAATCGTATTCTTATTCACATATCTACCGGCAACAATGATGACAGCTTATATGAATTTATGCCAGAAATGCAACTGTGATGCCATTCACGTTTTAAGAGATTTAACGTACTTGTCGATACTATCAAGTGCTTTCTGGAGGCCGTTGAATTTTATTATGCGTTTGAACACAGTTCGACGAGATATTCTTGAGATACTTGTCAATATTAAAAAGATGAATTTTAAGCACGTGTTTGTGAGTCAGAATAGACGGGTCAATAAGAATCATACTTTGACGATACACTGAATCCCAGTATTGTAAATCATGTTTAGCTTATGCATCGTTGGGGATAATATTAATCCTTGATTTTGATTTTCTTACCTGATCAGTTTATGAAAAATTGTCTTCTTTTCCCTTTGTTCAACCCTAATACGACGGTGAATTAAAGTATTAAAAGGTATATAAAACCACCATTCCTATCTCAATCCCTAACCATATTCTGTTCATAAAGTGTAGACAGTGATTTTTGAAATGCGTAGATATAACTTCTTCGTTTCGTTAATTTTCACACATATTGTAGCTATTGGCGAACGCTTTAATTTGA
>JAUKPT010003938.1:0-11571 GCA_032273505.1 Nanomia bijuga | reverse complement strand
GGTGTAAACCACACAAATTATTTGTTTACTCTACTTAAAATGTCCAAAAATGCTAGAAAAATGCTAAAATTTGTTTAAAAATTATGCTTATTTTTGCCCTCTTTTTCTGTTTTTTGCCAAAAAGCTTCCGGTCGGAATATTCACCACTGCCTTAAGGACAATATTTATCTTTTATCTTTTATGTGTATACTAAGAATATGCTAAGAATATTTTAGGATGAATTTGGCCAAAAAGTAATCAATATTCATCTTGAACCGAAAAAAAACACTATTCTCATAAAAAAAGCGTGTACTTCGAATTAGATCATCATAATATTCTATCATCGTCTTGATTTGCTTTGTTCTCATCAAAACATTCTATTCACAGAACATTCTATTATTTGAATAGAAATATATTTCTTTCTTTAAACATGTGCAAATCACATGGCCAATATAAAATGCTTTTTGAGGGTGAAGTTAACTTTCTGTTTACTACAAAAGTAACAAGAACAAACAATTACAAAAAGGGTAAAATATTTTCATCCCTAGCTATTGCAGTTTTAGCAAGTTTTGAAATCAGTATACCAAGCCTGCTTGGTTAATCAAAACAATCAACGGTCAAGTAGTAATAAAAATTTCAAACGAGGAAATTTAACTATCGCCACGGTTAATTAAAAAATATTTCTGTCTGGTATCCAGTAAAAACAGAGAGGTCCTTTTTCCTAAAGACAGTCACAAATATACAATTATCAAGTACAGTTAATTTTATTTCTATTGGTGTTGTTTCGTTAATGTCTAACCATGCATGGAATTTACTTATTTCTCCTATTCTTTTATTGTAATTTAATGTGATAATTTCGTTTAAATCATCAGTTGGGATGAAGAGAACACCAAGAAATCTATGACCATTGTATTTATTTACACTTTTTATAGTCATGTCATCATTTAAAGTTAATGGTTCAGAAGAAGGATTTGAATTAACATGCATATATAGCGTTTTATCAATATTAGGTCTTTGGTATTTCTTTTTGGAATAATTCAACGTACTTAAAAATTTGTTGGAGAACATTTGATGGATCCATGAAGTCTTCCGTATTGATATCTTATGTACATTGTGGCATATCAGAGACAAAGAAAGAGTATATATCAGCAGAAGATTTTTTCCCTTGCGTCACACCATGTTTCGTATTTATTTCTTTTCTTTATAAATACATAAAAACTACGAATTTGCATAGAGAAATCATAATCAGAAATTTAAATATAAAGCCACTCACAGCCATTATAGTTGAAACTGCTGTTTCAATCAAATCATTTGGAATCTTTTTCGATGATAGTCTTGGGAATGTCTAAATCAAGAATTTTAGATACATAAAATACACCAAGGAAATGCATTTCTTTTACTTAACATCTGCAGATTTATCATTTGTTCCAGGGGGGAAGGATAGGAGGGTACTAAGGTAAGGTACTAAATGAAACATACGTATTCTGTTGAGACTTCAGCATCTTTCCTCAAACAATTTCACATCCAAAATTGGAATTTAAAATCTCGGAGTTAGTATCCTAGGGTACTACCTCCAAAATGGCTTATGTACCTCCAAAATGGTATAAAGCCTAAAATGTTTGATGAAAAAGTCTGCTGTACCTTGTTAAAGCCACGATAATAATCACAATAGTGCTCTTGTTGAATAAATTGGTCACCCATTTAAGGAAAATTATCAAAATATTTTTGCAATGTTCTCAGATGTTCTTTATGCAAAATAAATTTATTCAGCTGACTTAGTACCAACCAATGATGGAATTTTCTAGCAATAGTTTCTTAGTGGCCTCATATTAGTCATATCATAATTTTCTTCCTAAATCAATCATTTTAACTGAACTTCCTTCTGCCAAACTGAACAAAGACCTTTTTTCTGGTTAGCAGAAAAATAATTCATTTTAAGATCTCCCTTCCTTAAGCTTAAGATGGTGTAAAATGATAGTCCAAAAAACAATTTCATACTTTGTTCTTAAAATAACGAAAACAACACTATTCTCAGACAGTCAAATCCGACTGGTAACAAACCGTTCCTATTATGTTTCAGATCAGAATCAAAAAGTTTGACTAAAATTTCTTACAATTTTACAGAAGTTGACAATTTCAGGATCATCTTCTCTTGCCTCCAACGGAATAAGCTAAAGAGGTAACAAGAATATTGACACAGATTGATATTTAAAGAAAATTAATTATAACTGATAACAAGATCTTTGACAATATTTTACCATGTTTAGTGCAATAGTGCATTTGATTCCAAAACAAAGGGTAAAAAGTCAATTTTGCAGACATGATTGTCATTTGACATTGTCCCTGAAAATCTAAAACGAACGCAGTGAGAAGAAAGCATATAGCGAGTTTTAAAGCAGTTGCTGGGTGTTCGGGGGTGCTGTAAGCACCCCACTTGAGTCCTTCAGCAAAGCAAAGGAATATTGAGATTTAAGCACCTACAGATCAGAAATAGCATTTCTGAAGACTTATCGATAGATAATTTGGATTTAAAAAATATTTTTTTCCCTTATATGAGGAGATCTTGGAAAAAAATCAAGTATGTTTCCTAATGAAACCGCACCCCACTTTTAATAATTTTTTACTCGCTTTGATATATTTAATAGGTTTTACAATTTATTTTTTTATTGTAAATATCCACTTTATACCTTTGTATATTATAATTACTGTTCCTATGGTAACAAAATTGTAACTTTTCAGAACGTATTTTTTAACTTTGTAACTGTTTTGATGATAATTGATAAAAAGGTCTATTGCACGATTGGTAGTAAGAATTACTGATAGGAACAAGGTTTGATTAGATATCTTTAAATGTCAATACAGATATAGGGAGTCTTTTACTATCTCATTTATTCAGTTTATGTCATTGTAATTTACTTTATTTACTTAATTTACTTTATACTTGCATTGTGAGGTTTTCTTTCGTCGATTTTTTTCTTTCAAAAATATTGAACGTCAAACTAAAACAAACTCAGATGACAGATGAGATAAAAAAAGGTCAAAGTGAAATGAACGATGCAAAGTGTTGGGAAAACAGAAAAATACTGTAAAAAAGTTATTATACCATTCAAAATGAAGTGGTCAGGTACTTTTTTTGAATGTTTCGTGAATTTCTTACACTTGACTAATGAAAGTTTTGATTTTGGTAGCGCTTTGTTTGTTAACGAGGTTAGAAAAAAACGATCGAAAATTAATTTTATATTTTTTTTCTTAAAATTCAACGAGGGATTTTTTGTTTTTGTAGCCTACTTCTGGAAAAATATATGCGAAGAGCTTTCAACCTGCTTCGTTGTTTATCGGTTTAGTGGCTGGTTTACAGTCTACTGGGGACAATGTTTCATTAAGAGTTCTGATAAGCTGAAAGCCAATAACATAAGTCAAAGAAACAAAACATAACAGATAGTTGTTTTGTAATCTTTGCCATGATGAGTAAAACGTGTGTAATCAGTTTCTACGATAATCATAGCAAAAAACTTTAAAAAAAATTGTTCACGTGGCACTGAGGGCTAAAGCTTGTGAAGTCCGAAGGACTGAGTTGTATCAAAACTTAATTGAGTACATTATGTAATGCATAAGTTTATTTCTTGTGTTGAAGACTGTCCCACGGGTATTTTGTCCCGAATCAAGATGCAATGAACATTTAAATTCATAAAAATGAAATGTACTTACAACTTGGATCAAACGGAAAATATCCTTGGACAATGGTTGCATTGAAAATGATCGGGATACGAGGAATGATAACACTAAAACCATAATCATAAAACATAATCAAAATAAATTTCTCTTATTTCAATTTTATTTTTCCATATTTTCTCCTTAAACAAACTGTACTCCATAAACACATTAAAACGAGAAAATAAACAAATATGGTTGGTTAGTTCACCCAATCAGTCCTTCTTGCTTTTGCACTTTTACAGATGCTATGAGGAGCTAGGCGAGAAGAATTTCAGGACTGAGAGGGGGCCTGGCCTTGGAATGGGCTTTGCAGAACATTTCCAGGACGTGCCGTAGGTGGGCCCTTATCAATAAAAGTAAATTAACTACCTGTTTTAGCAACTCGATCTCTTCTTTTCTTATCATCATCTTCTTCGTGTACTTTTCCATTCTTCCCAAATGTAGAGTTCTCAACTTCTCCATTCCTACCGGTCTCCATGGGTTGTTCGTGCATTTCAAAATCGTCTTTGTGATCAGGATCGTCCAACGCAAGAATCTCATTACATGTTAGTTCCAAGTCTGCATAAACATGATCTACAAAATCTGTCAAGCGGGGCGAGCGAGTCGGAGTGAAGTTACCAAATAAATCCGGGATAAACAAGTATGACAACAGGCTAAAGAAATAACAGAGATATAATACTGAACTTTTTATTTATAAGTCAAATTATATGATTCAAAATGAAAAATGAGTACCCATATTCTAAGAACGTTTTTATCTGTTCATTTCATAAACAAAAAGTGCAAATTAAATTAAAATAATCGAATAAACTTTTAAGGCCCTTATTCTACACCACGATATTTTTGGCATCTATTTGTGGTATTTATTTAATACCAAGATGGAGTCTAGTTCAATACTCAAGTGTTAAATAAACAAGGTCAAATAAGCACTGACAATCCTATACGATCTCGTACACTCTTGAATGGATGGCTGAGATGAGGAACCAAATAATTGTAAATATCATGAAACATGTCTGCAGCTCTCCATTCTTGCTCAGAAATGGTACTCTGTAGGATGTACAAGCGACTGGAATCACCGAGCGAACCACCATTTCCACACAGAGGGTTCTCGAGAAGCACATTGAACAATTGATGCAAACGATTTGGATCTCGACTTCCCTAAAAAATGGTCAAGCAAGAATTAGTTGGTTATTCACATTCGTTTAACACATATACCAGGATGGCTACCCAAAGTTTACCATGGAATTTCTGGGATTTCTGGGTGCATTTTTCATAAAAAAAGAGGGATATATTTTTCTCAAAGACATGGAGATTTTCGAGGATGTCTGGGATAAGTAGGCACACCCTGGTGTATGTTCATTTGAAAAGAGTGCATTTGTGGTCAAACTTACTCAGCAAGCTTGTTCTGCTTATCATTGTATTGAAGTTGGTGTTTTCTAAGAGTTTTGTTGAGCAACCACTCATTTACTCATTTTTCAGAAATTACTATCATAAAAAATCCAACAGTCTTATTTAATACACTATTACTCCGGGTTTCCACTTGGTATACTTTGTTTGTGTTACAGACTCTCTAAAATGGTGGTGGCTTATGGTGAGAGAAAGAGTACATAATTTTATTGCTATTGGGGTTAATTGCCATAATTCCTTCAGAAGGGAAAACCCTGCGGGCTGAAGGATATCATAATCAATGATACCTAAACACGTCAGTCAATAGCTGGTGTTAGGAGTGATCATCTTTTTCAGGTTTGCTCTTCCACATTGACATCTTGGACAAAACAAACCCTCTAAAGAGTTAAGAATTCACTAAAGGTGGAAATTAAGCTGTCAAAAATAGTCCTGCACATAGAACATAGTAACAAAATTTAAATAATATTGATATTCCACAGCTGGTGTCAGTTCCATATACTCCTATCATGGGAGTCTAAATAACTATTTTGGTACCTAATGTTGATATTGACAACTTGCTGCATGGAATAGCAATGGGGTAGCAAAATTATCTGAAGTTAAAATTTATCTCTAAGTAGCAAGGGTAAATATTATGACCGGAGCCAGGAACCAAAAAGATACAAGATATCTACTCTAAAAAAAATAGTTACCGTTGCAACTAACAATCCATGGCCCCAATCTCGAAGCATTTCAGGCATAATACTAGTGTAGTAAATCTTCCGCAACAAAGCACTCACAACATTCCATAAATACGTCAATTGCTCAAAATTCCAATTCTTAGAGCCACTTATCATACCAGCGAGTACTTCAGCGCAACAACGATGCTTACTTTCAACATCACCATTTAAAAGTTCATGCATGTAATTTTCAAATAATCTTAAAATTTCAGATTGAAAGTTTCTAAAAAGACCCTTATAGAGTAAAAAATTATTCTGGCGAAAGGAATCCTCTCCTTTCTTATTCTCAAGAGACATGAATTTGAAAAATTTTGTTAGGAAATCTTCCTTACTAAAACAATCATAAATTGTCTGTTCCACATCACTTAAGTGATTTATATCGAAAGTATATTTGTTCAATATCTTATGCGATTCGTAAGTCTCCAATTCAGTAGGATAACAATAATAACCTATGTATGTTTTATCTATGAAAACAGTTTTCTCGAGGTCTTCTTGCGAAGAAGGGATTTCTTTCGGTCTATATTGCAACCATTTATTATCGTCTCGGTTATCACCAACGGGCAGTTTGAGCAAACTCTGTGCACTTGATTCGACGCCATAATCAGACAATGGAATTTTCCTTTTGGGTAAAACACGTTTATGCTGTAACAGGACACATGTCATCCCTTTGATGGCAATCTAAAAATATAAAAGATGATTTATGAGTTGACATTGAGCTTTTAAAGGTTATTTGTTTGATGAAAGTATCAACCATTTTCATGTACATGAAGAAATCTGATTTTTGATACAAATATTCTGGCCAAAATTCCTAAATTATGCCCAGCTGCCAAAGTTGCAAAATCCTATTTCTGCCCTGTTTTTGCAAAGTTTTCATGTAATTCAGTTAACCTTATTTCTGCCCTGTTTTCTAGTTTTTAGAGTGAAAGCTTAAGTGTACTCCCTCAACAATCACTGGGGAAAGCTTTGTTGAAATAACTCTATATCGAAGTAACTCTTATGTGAATGTACTTACCATTCTTATATTTCGAGAGTCGTGGACCAGCATACCAAGTAACCCATCAACGAATTTTACAGGTACCTTTACTTCGTGATTTAAGAGAAGGACCAACAACTTCATGCCAATTTCAACACATCTCCAGTGTCTACGAAAAATAAAGAAAGATGAGAACAAGGAATAAAATAGTTTTACTGAGAACTGCCGTGACACTAAGTACCATTTATCAATTCAAGAAAAAATATCTAGTGATATAAAGAACTCGTCAAGAAAAATCTTGCTAATAACACAAGAGTTCTTAAAAAACTGAATGCTTAATTATCTCAAAGAGAACTCACAAAAAATGGTAATTTCATAGTATATTTACTGTGAGTAAAAAACTCCAACCACGTTAGATTAGTTAGGTCTGAAAAAAATTAAAGCACAGAAGCATTCATTAAAATTTAAAAAAAAATCACATACAATTGAGGATCCGTAACCAATGTCATTAGATCATCTGCAAGTTTATTGAAGAATCTAAAGAAATAATCGAAGTCGGGATTTTCAAAAAAAACTGAAACAGCTAGACTTTTAATTAATTTTTTTTAGATCACAAGAAAATTAATGAAAACGTTGCTTACCCTCCGTTATCTGCATTACATTTAGCTAACATCTTTACACCTTCCAGTACAAATTCATCTGAAGGCAAAAGTGTTGCTTCCTTGGATGCAAATATTTTGCTTTGTTTTGCAGCTGGGTTATTTGAAAGCAAATATTCTTCAGCAATAGTAAAACATTTTGGTGTAAGCTAAAGGCAATATAAAACCCTGATAAATTGTGTGGTTAATGCTGATACATAATATTTAACGTACTGGGCTCTCTAAAGGTTTGTCTGATCATTGAAGACATTACGTAAAAAAAATTGTTTTTATTAAAACACAAGCTTTAAAAAAGTGATTAGCTTTTGAAAAGAAGGTCTTGGGCAGGGTTAGGAGGAAGGTGGAGAAGCACTAATTTCCAGTAACTAAGTAACTAAGTTAAAAGCAGTCAACAAAATTACAAAACCAAAAGCCACAAAAAACTTACAGATCTTTTTAGACTCAGCGTCTCAAATCTAGATTCGATACGCCTCACAACTCTATTAGTCAATTCGATAATGGAGGGCTTTTCTGATTGATTCAGCTGTGCAAGTGCTGGCCATATCATTCCCATGAATTCCCAAAACTGAGTGATCAAATGCAGAACACGATGAGACAAGAATATATACAATGTTCCCTTCAGCCTCTCGTGAGACGTGTTGTGTTCTGGTTGCAAGTTCTTCAGTATTGATGGTAGCACTGAACGAACAGAGAAATCGAACGCATCAAAACAACCAAAAAGTGTTTTCTGTGAATCGACACGGACCTAAAAAAAGGAAACCACAGATATTAAGTAAAAATGAATGAGTTCAAAATTCAACCTTCCCTATTGTAGCTGTTAACTATTGAACTTTTAAATCATTATTCAGTTTAAAGATAGCACTGTAAGCTATGTAAACAACAAATCAATTAAATAAAAAATTGGACTAAATTTTTATTTTTGTTACCGTATAATTTTATGAAAATCGACAAATAAATCATACCTCTGTGTAGTCACTGGTACTCAACTGAACTAAATCGTTGATCACGATTTCGTCCATAACTGTATAATGAGACAAGCGTTTGGAAATCAATCGCATATCATGCTGCAGTTGTACACGTTCAATCAGAATTGCTCTTAAATGCAGTTTATTTCCATGCAGCTAAAAATAGACAATGATTTGATATCAATCAAAAAACAGGTTTCATAGATGCAAATTCAAAAGGTCTGACAACAAACGCTGACAAATCGTCAGATTTCACCAACCAACATGGTTGGCCATTGCTGACCAACACAGACTGCCCTGACAAATGCTGGCCGTTGTCCTGTTTTAGTTTGAATCACTTCGAGGGAGGGACTTTCAAAGCTTCTAAAATGCCAAAAGAGAAATATCAGCAAAGAGTAGGACTGAACCTACAAACATCCAATGATACTTATTCGTAGTGAAGGAAATAGTATAAAATAATTACTAGATGCCAAAGAGATCTATACCTGGTCAGCTAAAACCTTCTTCACAGTGACAGCAGTTTTCCATCTCACTTGATATTCCCAGTGGTTCAACCCATGATGGAGAAGCAAAAAGTCATACATCTTGGCAATTATACGGAATGCCTTTGTATCACTGTCATTGTTTTTCTGCATGTACTCTAAATAAAAGTTTAAAATAACCGTATTCATTTTCTTACAGTTTTCTGCACAAGTAACCTTCTCAAAATGATTAAATGAATCTTTGGATTAATACACCTTTTCGTAATTCACAATGCCATATTGTAAATCCTTAATAAATTTTCTTATACGCTTAAAGCAAACAAATTCTGACAACACTGCAATATGATTATAACGATTAACTTGCCTAAAGAATGGCACCATTAAAAATTCCTTTGACATTTCTAAAAGAAGACATGATTCATTTCCCAATCCTACTTTTAAAATATTAAAGGAATTAATTCAGTTAAAACTGAATTAATTCCTTTAATATTTTAACCCGTCGTTATAAATGCCTTTTGTTAATACAACAATAAGAGATTAAAATTTAGCATCTCACTTATTCTCACTTTAAAAGAAATCATTTCTAGCTTATCTTTTCGACCAATCAAACAACAAATTTAACCATTTATTAATGTTTTAGGCCAATTATAATAAATGATGAAGTTCTTCGGCTTACCAAATAATTCATGAGTGAGTAGAGCAAGTGATTTTCGTGTAATACAGGGTTTCCACGCTTCCAATTCTTCTGTCGTTGTGATGTGAGAAAATTGTTCCCTATAAAATGTGTAACTGGTGATGCAAAATGTGTTTTAAACTTCAATTTACAAATTAATACTAAATCTCATAGATAAAAAAATCAAAAAAATAAGCCTAATACAACTAATTGTATAGAAATAAGGTAGAAAAATATGGTAAAAGATGGTCAAATTCTGGTAACGGTTATGATATTTTCATACAAGACCAGGAAGGGGAGAAAATAATAAAAAATCCTTTGCATTTACCATTGTCCGCTTTTGCACACTAAACTGAATGGCTCTTGTCCTGCCACAGGTTCGTTCTCCCACACAGGAAGAATACAAGAGGTCCCCACAATTGAAACACCAATGATTTGTAGACGTTGGTGAAGCTCGTCCCTGAAACAAAATATACATCAATAAACTTAACTCCATCTCTTTTATCATTAAAAAAAGTCTCTCGATTTCCCGCTTATTATTGTGAGGGCAAGTATTTCAAGATACTAAAACAATCAAGGTTTTTTAGTCAAGCAACAAACATTTTAAAATTAAGCCTTGGATTGCTTATTATTTCAGTCAAATCCAGCTAGTGGCTTCTCAATTGCTTTATAGGTTCATACTATTGAGCTATAAGGTCTAAGGTCTAAGATATAAAGGTTTGCGCTATGATGAAACAGTCATACACAAGCTCCTTACATGCTTATCTAGGCAATGACTTGTACCATCTAGACTTTTCTTAGCGTACCAACTGATGGCTCAATTCCCCTCACATGGCATGGGTTGACCCAACAAACTTATTCTAGTATCACACTTCAATAGATGTTATCTAGCCTTGTAGTTGAAACTATCGCTAAATTGAAATATTGGAATTGTTGAGCATGACTGGGTATTGTTCCACAATATCTAGTATTGATGTTGATTGTTGAGACACTTTACTGCTCAGAGCTCAGACATTCATGTCTCTAAATCTGTGTGTAATTTTTTGCAAAAAATTCAATCCTTGTCGAAAACTATCAATATTTGAGAAATTATCAACAAAATATTTTCTAATAAAAGATGCTTGTATTTATAACTAACCTGGTCAGTGATGACCCACTCATGTACTTTTTCATTACTTCGATTTCTGGTAACAAGATTTCACGAAGCAACTCATCAGTATACTCTAATTCTTCGACACTCGGTACGTGCCAACTGACCTCTAGGTCATCCACGTTGCCATGTTTACCCCAATCACGTATGTAAAAATGTTTATCTGGTGATGTTTCAAATCCTTGTGAGATGCTATACCACTCAGTGACATAAACACTGCAGCAAGATTTGAGAACAGCCTTAAGTAACTGAAAAGAAAGATTGAAAACATTAAATACATTTAATAAAGCATGGAAAATCATATAATATAAAATTAAGAATTTAAGAAATGTGTAGTATCTAAAATATAAATCCCATCGTCAAAAAGTTTGATTGCCATTGAGAAACTGTTGTACGCTTACATGACCTATCAAATTCAACTACCATCTTCCCCAAAATAAGTACCCATATTAAGCAAGGCTTAGCAATTGAATGAAAACACAGGTTAAAACAAATATTTACCTTCCCAGCTCTTGAATATGCTTTTTTGCATTTTAAATGAATGGTAAGGTGAATTATTTCCTTCAACATGTCCTTGTACTTTAAAAGTGCTTTTCCATCACATCGAACCATCTCTGATAGAAGTTCCAAATACCAAAGCAATTTTGAATCTGCATGTTCTTCATCTTGAACACCAGGCACTGAAAAAGCAAGAAATCAAGAAGATTATGAAATAATCAGACCCATAATGACCGAGCTAACCGAATCGAAAATTGAAATTTAGCAAAATATTTGATATATTAAAGCTTCATTCACATACACGTAAATTTTTGACGTAAAGCTTAAATTTCATTCATTCTCGGAGCTTACGTATAGT
>JAUKPT010003936.1:0-11571 GCA_032273505.1 Nanomia bijuga | reverse complement strand
TAGCCTGCATAACTTAAGAATAAAAACTACTAAGAAAGATATTAGAGTAGATACATTTTTTCCGGATACCCTGTAGTTAATTGACTCATCAATAGGACAATTCCTATTTTTAAGAGGTTGATAATACCATACACAAAATATCGAAGTATAAAAAGGAAATGAAAAAAGCGCGCTCTTGAGGGAATCTCGTCTATTCATTCCATTCGACTTTTTCCTTCACAATAGCATTTTATTCTAGAATTGTTCTAGTTCCAAGATTTTCCTCTTTATTGTACGGTCATGATCTTTTCTAGGTATGTATATTATATATACCAATTAAAATTCTGCCAAGATGGTATGATTTTCAAAAAAGTATAGTATAGTAGATTTGAGAGTTTTTATTATTTCATTTTCTGAAATGAGTAACAGGTTTTTATTAATTTTGTTACTTGAAACAGTGTACTGTAATGACTTGACATAAAGTATAGTCATATTGTGAAGCAAATAGCAGATTTAAGTTGTTTTTTTTAATCGTTTTCTAAGATGCAATTTGATTGAAGTAATATGAAATTATTGAGACGTTGGTTACAATAAATGGCGATAAATGTCTTGGCATCCCTATCATCAAGTTAGGGTTCGTCTGCAAATTAAAGGTAAATTTGTCATCTCATTGGTTAGTGATTACATCCTGAAGATTTTGATTGGTTCATCTAAGAATTTTATCATGAGTTTTAGTTTTAACAAAATATCAGATGTTGACATTTTGAAATCAACCAATGATGCAATTTTCAACCAATGAAATAGCAAAATTTGAATGAAGAATCCCTTAACATCTCACGTGGTGCTTTATCTTGATAATTTCAAAAAGAAGTTTGATAACCTGACTAAAGTTTATATAAACACAGAGAGCCTAGAAGTTCCAACATTTGAGCGATTTTATGTTATCGGTTTTAAAGTAAAAGTTCCCAAAATTCGATCAAGTTTATCAACTTTTTCATACAAATTGACAAATCAGGATTTATAAGCATACATTCGTTAAATTAATGGTTACACAGGCTTTCAGATTTAACACGGAGAACGACGAATTTCTCCTGAACTTTGAGTTTCTATCAAGAGCATTCATTGTGTGCTTTTTTGATTCTACCGGATGTCAGATTCACTTGTAACGAAACAACTTGTAATTCACCTAGATATCACATTCGCCTTACCATTATGAAAGATTCTCCAACTTTTCATTTACAAGACTGAAGTCCTGGCTACCATAACAAGGACACTTATTCCACTGAGAACAAAATAGCAGCAAACAAAAAGTCATAACAGCTTCCCCATTTAAACTCCCTGATATAATTACATCTCTTTTTCGTAACAATTTGATTAAATGACATTTATGGTTACAATGATTCTCTGTCATACAGATAACATAATTAATTGTATTACCTGACATCCTGAAATAGAGGAAGCGATCTGATTGGGCCCTGTATGGGGTTAATTCCTACGTTTTAGTACTTATTCATGAGAATTTTATTCATAGAGGGAACATCCTTTCTACATAAGTCAAATATATAAATTGATGTAATGTTAATGTCCAAATATTTATATGATGTGTAAAATAGAAGTTCAAAACATTAGTTTGGGTAGTTATTAAATGCCAGGATACAAAGACTTTATAAACGATTTTTATTGTTTATATTCCATACATTTACATATATGATGGATGCCAGGATGAAAAGGTTTTTGATGATATTAATTTCTCTTATACTTTTTATTGTTGGAAAATGATGGGTTTTATAAATCAAATAACGAGTCAAGTAAAATTGGACAAATAAGAACGACTGGAGGTAGTTCAAATTCAATTCATCTCGATTTTATTTGTAGTCTAAAATTGGCATTTGATGGAAATAAGTGTTAAGAAATATATATTACTAGTAAAAGAACTTCAAAATGACAAAGGCAATTCTGTTTTGTCATCTTAATGTAACGGCATGTTCACCCCTCGACGTGTTTCTTTAGACCGCTTTAGACCATTTTTGACCAATGCTGATCCCATCACGCCAGTTCTGATAATTCCGTATTTACAGTTCCTGACTATCTCTTCTACACTGGCCAATGTTTACCAGTTGTAACCAGTTCTCTTCAATATGACTTTTTATTTTTACTGTCCGTATGGTGTATGCAGAATGCAGAAAAACATTGTTGACCATTTACGGTCTATCTACACCGTTTACCTTACAAATTACAATCTAAAAATAATCTCATCATTCAAATGTTGCACAGTCTAATCTATTGACTAGCTTTTATCCTTACTTTATATAACAATTCATTACTTTCTCAATTATATTAAGGTAATAGATAATAGGTAATCTTTCTTTTACCTTTCAATTACCTCATAAACAGGCATTTAAAGGCAACAATTTTATCCAATGATAGTTCTATTTTTATATAGCATATGTTTTACCTTTTACATCATATACAGCAGGAATTAGAAAGCTATATTCAGTAATCTTCCTTATTTCTCCTACAATCAAATTGACATAATACCCACGAGTTGTTACTAAATCTATTCTGTACATCTCACAGGTTACATTATTCAATCAAAACGGCGATTTGATTGGATAAAACTGTGCGAACGGCACGCGATTTTGATGACACCATGTTGCATTTGACGGCGGAATCCGGAGACATGCTAATTTGTATAATGCAGAGCTGTTGCTAATTTGTTAATGATTAAAAATAATCCGTAGTAATTAGGTAGATTACAGTAGTAAGCAAGAAATGTTTTGCAGCATATATAGTTATAACACAGTGCAAAATATGTCCATTGATTTCTTAATGCTTATAGTGTCCTACTGGATATTTTATGTCAGGTTTTTTGAGGGGTTTTGATAATTTCTCGGATTCTTGTAAATTTGTTTTTGTTTTTTAACACAATCATGAAGGACAGAATATGGGTCCGAATGCTCTGTCTTCAAGTTGTAATAATTAAACATGTACCTCGCTCAAAGTATGGTCGTTGTGAAGGGAAAGGTATAATTACATCAGTAAGAGACGGATTGGTTCAATTTAATAGTCAGAAGACAGAAACCAAACAGACTATTGAGACAATCCTTTTCATAAACGTCTTGTTGTTAAAAGATATCGATCACACGAAACAGGATTTTACAAGAGTCTACAGCACAGTTGACTGGTTTACTTCGACAGTCCAGCTGTGATTGTTGCTGTGTTTTACAGGACGTTTACCACGGATATTATGATATGATGAATGTTTCATGTACTTTATCGGGAAAGTGATAAAAGAGTTTCTTCAATGGTTTTCTATTTGAAAAGAATTGTCTCCTTGTCACGTCTTGTATCAATTCTCCAGTAAGAGAGCTGATACAGGACCTGCAAGATAGTGTTCGGTATGACTGTACAGCTGTACGGTGCCTGTTCAACGCATTGTGCAGGATCAGAAAGAAACTTTGTGTGCAGTGTTTAATTAAAGGAATTGTGCAACTTTGAAAATGATCTTTATTCCAAATGGTTTCTGTGTTCGATGGAAAGGTATAAATAAAACAAAAATGTATTTACAAAGTTTTTATTTGCCGGATAGCAAAACTAAAAAAAACTGCAAGTTGCCGATAAATTTCTTATCAAATCTTATTTTTATTTTCCAAGGCTATCGAATGCCTATTCTATCGCAATCCGAACTTTCTACAGCCCTGCTATATTTGCAACACTTCCTTGCCCTCATTTCTTCTTATTTACTTTCCATTTCAATTATCCATGTCTGAGTAAGTGTGCAGCAGCAGAAAATCTGCTGGTAGATAGTACAAATCAAATTCTTCCACAACTAATATAATTCTTTATCGAGATATCGATTCCCCACCCTAAAATATTTTCGTGTACTCCTTATATTCACAAACTACAGATTTTTATCTTGAGTCGCTCAATCGAAACATGTAGTTAATAATAGTTTCATTAAGTGATAATCGAAATATGAACGCCCCCCTTTTTTACTTCCAACTAGGAACAACGAACTTTTCATTGCAACAGGAGTAACCAGTATATTGTGGTGGGAGACGCGCTTTTTTATGCTACTCTCAAGTAAAGAATGTTATCAAAATGTGGGATGTGCATTTGGAGAGGGGATAAAGATTTTTGTGGTATCAATGACGAGTGAGAATTTTATATTTTTCGCATTTCGTACAGACTACTATCGCAGTAGAGATATTTTGTGTTTTTTGTTTTTTGTGCTTTCTCCTGCAAAATTCGACTGCAGTTTTGATACAATAGAAATCTTAAAATTCAAAACTCAGTTTAGGCTCTTTTAAGCATTGTATAAAAAAAAATTATGGTTTATGGTTTACGAAATCAACGCATGATATATGGTGTTTATCCTGCTGGGAAAAGAGTTTTTATTTTTATTTGTATTCAGCATTATGAACACTTTCAGAATCTTTTCTTAACACTACATGAGATGTATTAGAATATAATGCTTTTGTTTATACTATACACGCGTTTTTTCACACAACAAATGCGTACAATACGACCACGCGAAAAACCGCAAAATAAGTACAATGACGTCATACGCACGCGAAATTATATTCGTTTTTCATTACTATTTAGATACCAGCATCGTTTTCTTACACTGTCAACTTAAGAGTGATTCAAATCATCATTACTAAGGGAAAATATTGTTGTACTTTGGTGCATTTTGGGAATTTTGAAGACCTTTTAACCTAATTGATGAAAAATGCTTATTATCAAGGAATAATTTTAAAAGATTCTCTAGTTCATTTATTTTTACTTTAGGGATGCAGATATATAATTAAAACCGTCGTTATTCTGCACTGTGAATTAAATTATAATGTTTAAGCTGAAATCATTTACCCGTTTACCCTGCATATCGTGGGCATGTCGTTTTAAAGGGGTGACGAATTTACCCCATTTATATTGGCATATGCGGGGTATATATCATAAGAAATTTTTATAAAAAATGAGCTAGTTTTGTATATAGCGGCATGCCGTTATAAACGGGGTAGCAATTCTGAACACATTGCATTGCATTCGACATTCGAAAATCAAAAAGAATGTGCACGCTGTATCCAACTTATCCACGATAGTAAAGATCACTGGATCTTCACAACCACAAGGTCGTTCGATAACCAAGTAAGCAATAGTTCAAGGAAAAGTAACTAGAACAAATCTATTAAAACTTGTATCCGAGCAATTTATTCTCTTTTTCAAAACTCTGACGGTGTTATCCCCGTGAATTTGACGAGTGTCCCAAAACAAGACAATAGCTTCAATTGTGGCTTGTACGCTATCGCCTATTCTGCGGACATTATTTCAAGGACATTGAATGTCAGACGTAAGTATGATGTGGATAAGATGCGATCACATCTCATCCAGTGCCTTATTAACGGTAGGCTAACAACGTTTCCGAAAGTCACTGAGATGAAATCTCAGGAAAAAATTTCGGAAACAGTTTTATCATACTCTCTGATCTATATTTAGTACGTAATAGAATAATCATAAATTTCAAAAGGAACATAGCAGAGTCTCAAATGTGTTATTACTTTCTCCTGTGTGGATTGTTTCTGCCCGTTCGTTTGTTAGCAATTATTTGTTGCTATAAATTTCAAAAAACGCGTTTTACTAAAAAGTTTCGTATATAACGGCATGCCGCGATATGCGGGGTAATAGGGTAAGTATTTTTGATAGTTTTTACTTATTTGGGATCGCATATCATAAAGGCCAATATTGATTAATTGGTAAATATTGTGGTGAATTGTGCTAATTTTGGTAAATATTAGAGCATTTTGATGAATATTGGTGGTGCATTTTGAAAAATATTGGTGCTTTTCTGGTGGATATTGTACTGAAAATTAATTATCAGTGGTGGATATTAAGAATATTTAAAATATAATTAAAAAATATTTTCAAATTATATATTCTAGAAATTAGTACAGTAAAAAAAGAAAATTATTTGAAAGGTATGTATTATGTATTTTCTCCTATTACATTTCTTACCAGTTTTCTTGGTACATAACTTCGATTAGTTACTTCGATTAGTCACTTTGCTTGTTCACAACGTAGCTAAAAAGGACTGTTGAAACCTTTGTTAATTATGCAGTTTGTTTGGTTGAAAAATAAATCATGAAGAAGCTGAATGGTATCTAATGATGCCAAAACTCAAATCAATAAAAATACAGAAAATTCAACGAATAAGATTCTTCAGCATCTATTTTCTGACTAATCAAAGGGTAATTTTAGCCATAATTTGAAGACACGCGCAGCCAAAATTTATTAACACGTGGAATTATTTCAATTAATTTAAGGTTTTATCCAACCGGGGCATCTATTCCGCAGCAAATATCACCTTGATACTTAGTCAGGGTATATGTAAACATCCCATGTACGTCAGCTTTTGGCGATGAGAATTTCGCTAGTTCTGGTACTTTCTTACCACTTACTTGACCTAGATATTGTCACTTTTCTACAACTTTAAAACAGAGGTTTAGTTCGAACATATTTTATAATATCTGTTTGATTTCCCCATTAGTTACTTTTTACCTTATAATTCCCTTCACCGTTTCTCCCTTTATAAATATGGTCTTAGTTCTAAACAAGAGAATACTTTTCTCACAAGATTTGTTTTTATAACATATACGACTCAAGCGATACAAACAGAAAGTAAACAATTTGATATGTTTTCAGCATGGTGTTTATCCCCCACTCCTGAATAGCCCCATGTCACCCCTTTCGCTCTCTACCGGAACTGTTTTCGTACCTTTTCAAACTGATGTCTGTATGACTCATTGATAGAATGATGAGATGTTTTTATACCTCTACTTGAAATATCATTTTAAATTTTCTATACGTACAAATTTATTATGGAAAGCATCTGAGCAAAGATAAGAAATACATTTTTTTGGTTACAAATTGAAATACTTTATTTATATTAGGAACATTTTGAACTATTCTTCGTGAAATAGAAATAAAGGTTGTTGTGGTTTTTCATGAAAAATAAAGAGAGAACAAGGGTTAAACGTCTGGGTATATATTATTTTGATACTTGCAGACATTCCAGGTTTGAAACACATTTTCCAGTTGAAAATTGAAGTACTCTCTTCATAGTAAGATAAAAATGGAAATAAGTTGTTGCGGTATCCAGGAAAACAAAGAAGCACAAGAGATAGATATCTGGGTAAAAGAAATTATTGCTATGATGGCAAACAAAAACTTAGAGAAACGCTGAAGCCTGGTAACAATTAGTTATAATGTCTCTTAGATCTTTAGGCCCAATGCATTTAGTTTTTAAGAATTTAGAACCCTTTCATACTTACCTATAAACTTTTTATGAAACTTTCTACAAACTGTTTCAGATACCTGGAAAAAGTAAATGAACTGTTGTGGTATTAATTTAATGAAAACAAAGTATATTTCTTTTAAAAGAAACTCTTCTTCTTTTCGAATAGAATAGCTATTCCTTTTGACATTTCTTTTAATAAATCAGGGAAAATTTTTGCTAGAATTCGTTAACAATTCTTTTAAAGTCTGATTTCTGTATTTTCACTAAACCATGAAACCAAAAGAAGTAGATGTCTGGAGTTGATTTTTTTTCAAACACTTTCTTGCAAAAAAAACTTTATTGATGTTTAACTTCATTGATTTTTCTTTGGTTCGTTAAAATTCATAATCAATTCTATAACAAGAGCATTTGCTACATTTGCTGTATTCTAATGGTTGATTGAGATCCATATAAGAATTTTCTTTTTATAATAGTAGACTATTTTTATTCAATTTAATAATGAAAGTCTTTATGATTTTCTAATGATTTATGCTTTGTATCTGTACGTGTTCTCTCAAAAACGATGTCAATATTTCAAAAAGTGACATTTGCGACGGTAATTTGTGTATGAAATGCCATGACTGGATTATTAACTATTACCCAACATTTCCTGACAGAAATTTACCTCAATAAATATTCCATGATGAGATGAAAATTTTCTAAATACGACCATTTTAGCTATTTCTGCATTTTTTTCTCTTTTTTGCTTTCAAAAATAAAACTGACTGAAATGATGGCATATCGTAACTTATCTTTCGTAAAGTTCAAGACCAATCCAGACATCTATTTTCTAAATTGATAAAAGTAACTGTTGAGAATCAACTGCAAGTTCCGGCATATTTACCGTACCATCAGGTACAATACAATAAAACACAACAACAAAAAACTTTTCAAAGTGAAACTCTTCAAAAATATTTTTTCAAAAGACTTCACCTGTTTTAAGTTTTCCTGGCATGATACTTCGAAAATAAAAACATTATGTCAGTGATTAACAGTGGTTTATTTTCCTATTCATTTTTGGATATTCTTCGTTGTTGATGTTGGAGCTTTTCCCAGACACAATAAAGCGAAAGTTTTAAAATATTATTTTGTTCGAACTTTATCTGCGGGCACATTGAGTCAATAGTGGCATTTAACGATTCGGTGTTTTTTTATTACTTGTTGCCACTTACATTGACAGGAAAGTCGTAGAAACAGCTAATAAGTAACCAAAAGACACTTATTCTACGAAATATACTTAAAATGCATCGGTAAAGCTTTCATGCTTCCAGAGCTGATTTAATATATGACTAGGTTATACATAGAATCTAGACGTTATATAATATATTTCGTGTGGCCTTTGCATTTTTCTTCTAATGGGGTCATCTCTCAAAAAGGAAATGTCTGTTAAGGGGGTGGAGGTCAACCATAATCTGATAAGAAAAAAATGAAAACCTTCGATAAAGAAAGTAGCTTTCCAATTTCCCTAATATTTAGGTGGAAAAAGTAAAACAGTTTAAAATAACTTTTAAGCGTCACCACTAATGGCATTTTCCCTGTTTTTCTTTCATTTTGTACAATCATAAAACAAATAAAATGCAAAAAGAATGAAAAACAGAAGAAACAAGATTCAGAGTTTTTGTTGGAAACCAGCCTCGTCCCTAAACAATTGTTTCATCGAAGGATCATCTCTATTCATTCATTCTATTTCAATTCATCCCTCCTTTACTTTAGGAGGAGAGGGATTATTTCCCTTTTTCATCATCTCCTCTAGTTATTCCTAAAATCATAAATTTTCTATAAACCATAACTGAGCAAAATTACATACACAAACAAATAGAACTGAAAAGAAAAACAAATTTTCAAAAATATACTATGGCTTGACAAAAAAAACACAAATCAATTGTTTCGTGTCATACGAATTCGAAAAAGAATTGAGAAAACACGATGGAAATCTCGATCAAGTATTAGTTCATTCACTTCTAATTACGTCACTGTAGTCATGGTGATTTATAGAGTTCATATCTCACAAGATTTGACAATTTTGTCACAGTGATGATTCAGTGACAAACTCCCCTCGCCTCGCACATGCTTTTATTTGTATAGAAGTCTTTTCTTAATATTTTTTCCATCTGTTTTTTTTCGCATTCGCGAAGAAGCAAATCTCAATATACTACACACTGTATTTTAATATTTCATCAAATGATAATATTTCAATTTTTGCGTTCTGCCTATCATTCATTTTTTAATATGAAGCAAAAGGGCGTTAATATTTCACGAATTGAAAGAGAAAATGAAGAAAACGATATAAAACTGTATTATAAAAATTATAAACCGTACATAATCTTAAGCATTAGTTTGTCTTGTGTAGTAGTTTAGTCCCCCTCCTTGATATGGAGGTTTCTCTGGGATGTAAATATTCATTGGGTTTTGTCAAGAAAATGAATAAGATAAAATGAATCTTTTAAACTTTTAACTTGACGTACGATAAGTTGTAATTGATGTAGTAATCCCTTCATTGGCTAGTAGACTTTCTTGAGCTGTACTCAATACAAATAATATTTTAGATAATATATCAAGGATTGGAAAAATGTTTTTATTTTTCAAGATTCTTCCTCATCTTTTTGTACAACTAGACTTAGACATTGCACCTCTCCTCAAACTATGAAACTGTGGTAGGGAAAGACACTTTGCAGCAAATATTTCTCGTCAGTTTTAGATTTTCGTTTAGATTTAGCTATAAGCCAAACTTTCGTACTTGCTATGAAAATTGTACCAGGAGACTGTCTTTATACACACTCTTGAGTCGATATCCTGATGGCACGTTTAATTCTTACCAGACATAACTTACGGGGTCGATGACTCAGGGTCTTTATTCTAGCTAATTTAACGGTAAACAGTAAACCGGTTACTCCTTTTACAGGGTTTGTACATACCATGAACACATTTTGATGGGTCGTATGCGTATGATCTGCATCATGATAAAAATGAATAAATCTTTGTAAACTGATGGAATATCTTTTCCTTATTTTCGAACTGAAATCGTTTCTTCCTAAAAAACGCATATGGAAAAAAACTCGGGTAAACATTTGATTAACGATTTGTCGACCTGGGACAGTTCTGGGTATGATCTAGAAATTCCATACATCATAGTTATTCTTTACTGTTGTCATTTAGAGGAAAATTAAAGTTTCTTCTTTTACAGGATCCATACATAAACACATCTTGATAGATCGTATGCATATGATCGTATGATCTGCTTATCGTGATCAAAATGAACAATATGTAAATATTTTTTAAATCTAGAGAAGTTTCCTCCTCAAAACCACACATATGGGTAAATAGTTTATTGTTTTATGACCTGTCAGATGCAGTTCTTGATATAAAGCTTTAAACATCGTAGATCAGTTTAGAATAAAAACAGCAACTATCTGTATGGCACATCTGTATGGCACCAACTACAGTTTTGTAGTTGGTAATTATTTTAGCACTTTATAATAGCAATTATGGACATTATTAATATTTTTTTATGGCCAGACATACACTTACATATTTCTTGCTGAAACTGCGTAGAAGTCTAGTAACAATAATGAATAATTACAATACTGAAAATGGATGGTATAAGCACCTTTTAGCTATTTTTACCAGTGTGATTTTACTTTGACGTGGTGTTAAATTAACTTGACTTCTAATCATGCTTTATTATATTTTAATCATTCCATTCAATACAAATGAGCAGCCAGAAATTGCTTTTTTACGACGTTTGTTTGAACGAAGACATTTATTCCAATAGCCATTTTGCTACTATAAACCATCCCAGTGTACACGGTATGTCCAAAAGACGTCCTTATGACGTCCTTATTCCGAGTGGACGTCCCCGACCATTATTGGACGTCCGAATTCCGTCTATTTTAAAACGTGTTTTGGACGTCCTACAATGACTGAAAATTGACGTATTTTTTCGGTCCTTTTAAGACGTCCATTTCATAACGAAAAATAGACGTCTCAAATGGGTCTTTAAAAGACGTGTTTTGGACGTCCAATAAAGATCGCATATCATCGTCTGTTTTCGGTCCCTATTAGACGTCCATTTCCCAACAACAAATAAGCGTCCGGGTCTTTAAAAGACTATTGATCGTTCACACAATAACGAGACATGAACAAGAGAAGCCGGTCGCCATCTCAACTGATCTCAACACAAATGAAAAATCATTAGTAAACAAATCGATACACTGGATAAAACAAATGCAGGTGATCATATTTTGAATTAGAATAGAAAA
>JAUKPT010003935.1:0-11572 GCA_032273505.1 Nanomia bijuga | reverse complement strand
AGTGAAAAAATCAAGTCAAAAGCTCCAATAGTTCGGTTTTTATCGTAAAAATACCAAGTAACCCTCCGCTAATTTTATCGTGGTTTGAGAGTTTCCCACCGGTATCTTAGTAGTCTGTGATAGGACCTATCATATTGGTCTATTGATTAGAAGTGATTATCACGAAGATGTAGTCAAGGCTGAAAAAATACAAGTCGATAAAGGATTATATTTGGTTAACTCGACAATAGGGTGGATGTTTTCTGTTTTTTATAAAAAGAAATCTTTATGTAGATAATATTATAACTAGTTTGTCGACAACACAAGAAGGTATTCTATATTATAAGTCTATTTAAAGGCTGGAATGAATATGTGTCAATGGTCTTCTAACGATAAAGATATTATGAGAAATTTGAAGAATGAAGATAGACGAGATGATGATGTTATTAAGGTTATGGGAATTACTTGGAAATTAGATGTTGATAAATTATTTATTTCTAAAATTTTGCTGAATAATGAAGAAGAAATAGTAACAAAACAGAAAATGGTATAGTCAGCATATATGACCTATCAGGATTTATTTGTCCAATCTTAATTGAAGCCAAAATCTTAATATAGAATTTATGTAAAAAGGGATTGGGCTGGGATGAAAAAGTACCTGATGATATTCTGATTGAATGGAAAAAGTGGATACAAAAAATAAGGTAGGTCGGCGGGTATAGAATTGATAGGTTTATGAATTCATATGGTGATAATTCAATAAAAAATTACAAAATATTTGTTTAAAATTTAAAGATGCATATGCTGCTGCAGTATGTTCAGAAGTAAACCTAGTCATAGCTCGTCTTGCACCAATTAAACTTACTTCGATACCAAGACTAGAATTACTGGGAGTCGTTATGGGATGCAGATTCTTAAAATATGTTGCTGATGAATTAGGAATTCCAAATGTTAAAATAACTTGGATTACAGATTCGAAGTGTATTTTAGAGTGGCATAGTAATGGAAAAGATCTAAGGCTATTTGTAAATGAATAAATCAATGAGATCAATTCTCATGAAGTTAACCTTTGTTACGTTGGTTCATTTGAGAATCCTGCAAATATAGCTACAAGATTGATCACGACAAAAGAGTTGTTCAATTATTCACTATGGTTGAAAGGACCCTCGTGGTTACTTAACCGAGATAAAGAGATAACAGTCTATAAATAAACTGATAAATGTAAAAATAGAGTTAAAAGTGAAGAGAGAGGACCTAAGATATTACACGAAATGGGTATGTTAACAATTTCCAAGAATACAATAAACTCATCCTTTGACATACAAGTAGAAAGATTTTCTTCTTACATTTGACTGATTCGTGTAACATCATGGTGTTTAAGATTCGTATCGAATATTAGAAAAGATAATTCAAATGAAGGTACCTTAGTGATGTTGAATTAGAACTTTCCACCATGATGTGGATAAAGCATATACAAGACCATTGAGATTAATATACCCTCTTGAAGGAAACTTTGTTACAACTAACAGGGGAAGATCGTGATAAAAGAAAATATTGAAGAGAACATAAAAATGGAATAAAAGTCGAGTTAAAAGGGTGGCGGCCATTAACACCAAGAAAGGAATATTAGGCTTATCTAACTGTCATGGGAGTGTACAATAATATATTACGATAATAGACAATACACGATTAATACTACTATATACGTGTGATTATTGATTTCCACGTGGGAGTGACAATTTATTCTATTATGACGATTTTGATAATTTTTTTGTGTTAAGAGTTTTTTCTTGTGATGATTTTTTATACCGGGTGAGTAAATAAAAACCTTAAGGCTTTGATAACACATTACACCATTATCTGATAATCGATTTTCTAACTTAAATTTTGGTTTATGATTTTTAAAACTCGATTTATTATTTGCTGAGATAAGGCTATTTTTGCGAAAATAACATGATGAAAATTGCCAAAAAATGGTGAAAAACTGGGTCAACATGACGCTCATCCGAATTCTGATTTGAAGCGCCAACTTGAAATTTGGAGCGTTTTTGACTACTTTGCTACTTAAAAATGCACAATTTGCTTCTGTTCAGTTACAATCTATTCCTGCCCATACTCAGATACGATTGAAAAATTCTTCCTAAAACCCTAGACTTAAATTATCTCTTAACGTTTCATCAATCTCCATCCTTCTTCTTAAGATGATATTTTCAGATTTTGTTAAATCTTTTTATTTCTTAGTTGTCTTTTCTTTTAGGTCTGCCCTTTTCAACGATTATTTCAGGTTGGCAAAAGAAAAAAGCAGCGCGGCAGCGTCGCTGACACGAAGGAATCGATTCTCTCGCACGAAGTGAGAGTTACAGTTGTATTTTCCTAATAAAAAAATTAACTAAAAGACAGGAAGGAGTATATATAATCACCTTGTTTATTTTTCCAAAGAGGACTGCAAAAAGTGGTCTTGTTTTACCAATTTTAAGCAAGATTTGTGCATTTGGATAATTTATGTGCTAGTACAAAAACAATTTTATTTTAGAGCTTTTTCCTAAAGATAAGTGACTCAAATAACTAAATGATTGAATATTATCAAATTTTTTTGAGTTACATTGACTAGATATTTAGACCACATTTACCAACATAATCATGTAACCATGGAAATCTTTAGCCCCAAAAAACAATGGTAACACTCTTTTTGAAATCATATTTTGGTGATCTTCAAACTTTTTGTTTCTGTTTAAAGCAAAGCTACCATTTGCAATTTATACTGCCTTGTTCTCAATTGAATTAAATTGAATTGAATATATATTTCTCTGGATAAAATAATCGTAAAAGATCGTAAAAAAAAGATACTCGGGACTCATCGGTAAATATTTTTTCCAAAAACTTTTATTTCTTCCCTGTTTTAGGTTGCGAAAACAAAAGAAATCTCTTTTATTCCCTTTTTTCTATTTTGCTTACCACCATCTCCCAGGGATGGAACATTATACACCCCCAACAAGTAACTGACCCTTTCCCATCCAGAATTTTGTTCTAAAAAAACGTATTATTTCATGTTTTAGGATGAACTAATTTGCCCCGTCAATTTCCGATTGCTTCCTAGCAATGTCGAATTCAGCATACGCGCCTTCAAAAATCTCCATGGATAATGTATCAAATTAACTTCTGAAGGATTTGTTGACATTATCCCATGAAAAATATCACATAGATACAACATACTGACGGGAATGAACAAGCAAGACAAATATTTAAAGAAAAACAAGAAAACATTTTTGTTGATGAGAAAACACAATGTCTTTGTTTAAAATAAAAAGATCAAATTTACAGATTTTTCCACTCTTTCTTGTAAGTCGTAATAAGCAAAAAAATAATAATAATAATAATGGCATCATATTTACAGCTTCTAATAACAATACTTTTCAATAACAACAAAACAAAAGTGATTATAAAAGTGTATTTATATACAATGAAATATGTATGAACATGTATGTTTTCGTAGGAGCCACAACAAATAGCGCCATTGTCAATTTAATATCTGTTTGGACAGATCAGATTTTTGATTTTTTTAGGAAAAACCTTCTTCCTGTAAAATTCTTTTTTTTTGTCGGAAATGGCTATATTATTCGTACTGAATTTATTTCTTTAGTTTAAAAACCAGCATGTACTTTAACATTGAATATCCAAGAATAAACAAAGTTACCGTGTTTTTTAAAGAAGATGGCCAAATTTTGTGAAATTTCTTATCCGGCAAAATTATTTTACTAAGAAGACTAATTCTTTCTTTTGACCAAAACCAGGTGATCAACACAAAACTTTGCCATCAGGGGATGACAACTTTCTTTCTACTCACGTCATTCTTTAGTGGTTCCCATGAATTACAGTTCTCTTAAAGACTGTGTTAATTTTTGTAATGTCGTTTTTAAGTAAAATAAGTCGCTTAGTAAATTGGTCAGTTGGAACAGAAAGTGAAAAGTGTAAATGTACCTCAGTCTTGTTGGGGAATACTTAAAAAGATTTGATAGAAGTCAACTATAAGTTATAAGAAACTTCAAAATCTCTCTAATTCTTTAATTCCCTAGGGAGAGGGGTGAATCATTCCCTGAAATGATTACGAAATTTCTTCGGGGATGCGAGGAACAAGTCAATCAGCTGAAGAAGAGCTATCCGTTGAAAGAGTCAACGTTTTCTTTTTATCACATTGTTTTTATACATAAATGGCATAAGCATAGGTAATAACCATTCATCTGGAGTGTTCGTAACATTTATTCATCACAGTGGTCTATACCCCCAGAAACAGGCATGTAGCTGACCTTTAAAGACACCTAAAAGTAACCTTTATATCTCCCTATGACGTCTATAAAGGTCGTGTGACTTCTTTGTCATTAATATGATTATGGATGATTATGGTAACCAAAAAAAGATTATAGTGGTTACACTAATTAATCCGTTATTAGCTATGATTTGCGTGATCTTTCACATAATAAAAGTTAATTATCACAGAGAAAAAAACAATTAAAAGTTGGATAGAAAAAGACCACCAATCACGCAAAGTTGTTAGCATGATTTTAGAATAAGGTATCTAGAGGGATTAGTTGTTAGGTCAGTTTCTGTGTGAAGCGAGTCTAAACGAACGAGCGAAAGGAGTCCCCAAACGGACACCTAGAAAAAAGACGCTCATATGCCCCATTTTGAAGATGAAATCAACCGAGATATGGGAATTGAGTTTATTATGTATAGATAATTCGTATTCGTATGAGAAATAAAGGGTTAACAATCACGATAGAAGTATTCAAAAAAGGACTGGACAACTGCTTTCTCAGAATCTCCATATCTGACTTTCACCATTCATTATGGATCAATTTTTTTCGATATATAAACCAAGGCTTTTGATGGAAATCTTATTCCCTAATTCAGCCAATGAAGAGGAGGAATGTCTGGGAAGCGACATCTGTAAAGGAAGAATCATTGACCAGAACATTCGCAAGATTTCTACTAAAACAAACAAAAATTAAATTACACAATGCGAGCCAAATTACGCATCCATGTACGATCAATAAAAGTAATAAATCATGAGTTTCAGGTAGTTTCTTTTTTATTTACTCTAGGTTAGGTTAGACTTTGTTTGACCCACACTGTTGCACTTAGTAAGTAAGTGATTCCCAAAAATTCAATTTGACTCGTACTGTAAGACTGTAAGGGAGCGTTCAATACATAACCTTGATATGATGTAGGTGTCCGGGCTTTGGTAACGATCGGTTACGTATGGTAGGTGGGTCTTTTACTCTTAATTATTTCGTAACCCATACCGTAAAAATCAGGCACAGTTATGAAGAATTTAGAAATTAAAAGGAAGGGAAGGGGTCATTATATAAATGCCTTCTTTGGCTACTTTGGTACCAATTTGTTAAAAGGTTACGTAACATAAAGGTAGATATATTGCATCCGGTTACGTCAAGCTACATGGTAGGTAGATTGCTCAAAATCGGGGGTTACGTAATAGTTGAACGTTCCCTAAGACTTATCGAGTTATCCCGAAAAATAACATCTTCTCCACCATTTCGACACTTCTCTTAAAGCAGTTTACTTTTGAGAACGTCTTAAAACGTGAATGAAATGATTTAAACAGCAAAAATGTTTGCAAGTAAAAAGAAGGTAAAAAAATACGTTTCTCGTTTTTTCGTCAAGAACGTCCTACCTCAGTCATCCGGAAGACTTTTCTAGCCGGTCATAGGTTTTTTCTTCCGAATTTTTATTCAAAACCTCTTTCAAAGCCGGATCAAGTCGTTAAACGGACCTTTTTTTCTTAAGCCGAATCAACTAACAGATGGATTTTTCTGGATGACTGAGGTAGGATGTGCAAGACATTAAACACATACACACACGCACACGCACATACGCACACACATATACACAAACGCATAACGTGATCATAATCTTATTATTATCCATTTAAAGGACTAGTACATTACCAATACACAACCAACAAAACAAAAAAAAAAAAACGAAAAACATCATAATGAGATAATTGGAACCTATTTCCGCTCTATCGTCTCATCTTAATGCTATGCCAGCTTTATATCTTGTTGTCATAGCTACACGGAAAGTGTCACGGAAACATATCAGGAGATAAGATTAGTTGCCATGGTAACGTTCATCTTATTTCTGGAATAAATGCCAGACTAGAAGTTATCGCCATGATTTAAAGGAATAAACGAGTCAAGACACTACATCTTTTATTCTTATATATTATGAAGAGATCTTTTCCTTATCGTGAATTTCAAGGTTATCATGTTCGATGCAGCTTCGCCCAGTTCATGTAAACAGGATTTTTCATTAAACCTATTAAATGTTCTTTTCTGAAAGAATTATGTAATAAAAACACTTTCTTATTTCTAGCAGAGATGTTTCTTTTTCATGAAGGTCAAAGTATGCGTGTAAATTCCGTATAGATGTTATTAGGTTATTCCAATAAACCATACTTTTCTTTTTTGATGATATTCTATATCACTCTGTAGCACGGATATTGAATCGTTCGACTTTCTGATCTTAAAACACTTTCTTCTTAAACTTATCCGTCAAAAGGACAAATGGGAAAGTTGACAAAGGTAAAGACGTTGAATTCAATACATGCTGACAAGGTAATGAATACGAAGTATAACCCAGTTAACATTAGACCTAATTTTCTGTCCAGACACCATTTATTCATATAAATGGAAAAAACAGTTAATATAAGTGATGCAAATAGTAAAACAACTGAATACAACATACCGCGACTGTTTATCTGAACGGATATACCGGGATTGTGAATGGCAGTCTTAATAAACCACGGTAAGGCAAGGCCAATAAGAATATCAAAAATATTACTACCAATTGAATTAGAGACAGCCATATCTCCCATGCCCTCACGGGCAACTATTAAACTAGATATTGCGTCCGGGATACTTGTCCCAGCAGCCAAAAATATTATCCCCATGATAACGTCTGGGACACCGATAGTATATCCGACCATACTAACCATCCAAACCATAATGTACGAGAATATCATGATCCATACGATGGACATGATAAAAGTAACTAACCACCACTTTTCCCATTTCTCTTTACGGCAATCGGGAATCGTAACAAACATTACAAATGCGAGCGGGAACGATATGACCCAATAGATGATTTTAAAAATAGACCCAGTTGGGATAACCAGAATCGATTCGGGTTCGACGTCGTCGCCGTCGGTGGGGGTTACAGACTTCTCGGCATGCCCTGCCGTTCCGTTTTCTTTCGACGTGTCGGCGTTTTGTTGGAGCAGCTTCTTGTGCTCCTCTCGATGTAGGACCATCAGGCATGCTGCCCGGAAACGTGTCGTCGGCGAGAATTTATCGGTTAACATCATCATATAAGCGAGTTCTTTCCACGACACCCGTTTCCTGTTCTCCATTTCAACTTGATCGCTACAGACGGCATCATCCCCGTTCTCCGTGTATTTCCCGTCCACATACGTCACGCTGATGTTATTTTCGACGTCGTTTTGATTAGTAACGGCAAGCGTCTTTTTCATTTTGCGGAGATGCCGGCGTTTGTTCATACACGTGACGATTTTTGGGTTGAATTTCATTAGCGCGATATACCCGGCATACAACAACATCATGAAGACGCTCTCGTACCACGACACAAAACCGTCTTGTAAACTAAAGAGCAATGCAGCTATTGCTAACGAATAAAAGAAGGAATCTCGACATAAAGGCCACCACGATAATTGTATAACTTGTCCGGCAAACAACGAACATAACGCTATGATAACTAAGATATTAAAAACGGCAGAACCGACTATTGTTCCTAAACCGACGTCACCTTTCGCGATAAAGACACTTATGATTGCGGTGAATAATTCTGGCGCGGAACTACCTGCTGCCATAAATGTCGCGCCAGCCACATCTTCTGATAAATCGAAATGTTCACATATTTTTTCGAGTGATGAAACAAAGTATTCGTCACATACTAACGCAAGAGCGATAAACATGTAGATGGCCAAAAACACATGCAATAATACGGCTCCGTAACGACGCTGTTGTTGCGTAAATAAATCTCGAGGGAATTCCTCAATACTCGGTTTAGTACATCTCGTTAAATTCGTCGCATTTCCGCCATCTTTAACTGACAACAATTTGCGTAAAGATTGTCCATGATTTAAACCATTATTTTCTAAACTACCATCTCCATTTATCGGTATAAAATGGTGTCGTACCACAATGCTACCAAGCATGTAAACAACTATTATTGTAGCAAGGTATACCTTGCGTTTAAAAAATGTCGATGCCATCTTTTTTAACGTTTATCTTTTTTCTTTTCTTTTCTTTTTACTCTGAAATATATAAGCAAACACTTTAGAATTAAAACCCCACTTATTTGTAGAAAAATATTCTGACATTTTTTTTTATTTCTTATTTCAGTGGTGTTGTATGTAGAGAATCTTTATTCATCATGATCTTTATTGATGCTCTTGATGGTGGATAGCTCGCTTTTATTTATTATATTTTATGAATGTATGTATGACTGTTATTGAAGACATAACTGACGTTTTTTTGTAAGACTTTTTTTTATAAATTTCTTTACATGTACTTTTTTTTTATCTATTTCATATATTCTTTGGAATGTCTTATTTGCAAGCTAAGTTAGAACAAACAGCGGTTTTAAAACGTTTTTTATTATCTGAAGAAGGTTTTTTTTTTCTTATTCTAGTGTTTTAAATAATTAACTCCATAAACACGAGTGTTGTCTTGTCTTATGTGTTAGTGTGTGTATATATTTTTTTTAAAAAAATACATTTAACAGTGTTTTATGAGGGGCGTATTTAAGAATTAATTTCTGTATCCATATTCTTATTAAAATGTACGAACTGATAAAAAAATAAATTAGAATTCAATATTGAATAGATTTCGATTTCCGTAAAAACACAGCTTGATATTTCAACAGGATAAATAAAGTAAAAACAAAACAAAACATGCAAAACAACCTATTCAAAAACCTTTTTTGTATTATAAAAGTTTCGTTATCGCGAACTATTTTCGTCGCTACGTGGGCCACTTATGATTCGTAGACGCAAATCTATGTGCAAATTACAATGTAATTTCGTATAAAACAAATTAAAATTTCATTTTACCTGGTTTCTATAAGCTATTCACTATTTCGTTTCGTATTATTTCAAGATTCTTTGTTATAATGTTAATTTTGGAATAAATAAATACAACATACAGTACCACTTTCGAGTGATTGTTTGACATACAATGAAATTTCACAAACTAAATAAATATCCTAAACCTGGTTTCCATGAGCAGAAGTTCCATTTTTAATGTTATCTCTTATGCTTTGCTTTTGGAAAGATGTTTGATGATAAAAACATTAAGATTTCACTAATTCTACCAGCAATAACCTGGTTTCTATTAGCAGAATTGATTAAAGCTACCATTCAGTTATAGAGCTAACACTTTTTCTTTATATAAGAACGCCTAATTTTCAGCTGAAGCTGTACTTTCTTTTTTTCATCGTTTTTCAGCCTCAAATGTTGTTATAGCCGTTCTTAGAATAACTACAACAAAAAAGACCAGTCCCTTTTTTAAGGATTATTTACTGGGGGTTGCTATTTTCTTTTCAACCTAATGGTCCGAGCATGTTTGAAGGGCCTTTGCATGAGTTATTCAGAGCGAAGATCCAGTTTTTCCTAAAATGCCGCCCACCATGGCTGGCGACTTAAAAAAGGCTCTGAAAAAGACACTATAAGCAAGCCAAATTTAAAGTCGGTACAAAAGACCTCTTAAACATCAATAACATTATTTTAACATTATTTTAACAACGATTTACCATGTACAGGTGTATGTACCCCAAAACCACCACAGATTTGAACAGCCCTGTAAAGTAAGATAAAGTGCCATAAGCGGAATTTTTCTGCCTATTATTACCATTGTGGAACACTTACTGCAACCGCTTAGGCTTGGATTTGTTTAGCTTTGCCTTGAATAGAAATTATAGGGGCATGAAATTTAAGCAAAAAATCAGCATGTACCCCAAATTCACATATAAACTATTGCTTATAACTGGAAATGAATGAAAATGTTGAAGTTGGGATATTTTGCGCCCCTCTCCCATTACATGTGCCTACGATGCTATTGTAGATTCATGCACTTTGGCGCCTCGTTATTCAAGATTTGCGGATTCTCTCTTTTCAACATTTTCAAGGATTATTAACACAATCGGCGTGTACAACCGTTTTATTCTTTTTTAGTAGAGCGCCTAAGGGATATTTTGCTGCAAATTGTGAAGATAGACCAAATTGTGATTTTTCCTATACTTTGTGCCATAATCTTTAAAAAAAATGCCCGATAACCCATTTTTTGTCAATTTTGGGGGTATTTTTGGGGTTCACAGGCTCTTCGCCTAATATAGTGGAAAGTCAACAAGTTCAAATTATATCAGGTTACATACCGCGTGAAAGAGAATTTCATGTTGATTAAGAAAAAGATTATAATCCATGCCTAAAAATTATGCCCAAAAATGTTATGAGCAAGAAGGGGTATTTTATACCAAATGTAATACTCAGCATAATTTACAATATTTATCATAGTATCAACAGACACATCGGTAAACATTGAAGATTGAGTTTCGCATATTTATATGCTGTGCACTTTGCAGTTTTACATTTGCAAGAAATTAAGTCTTCATATTTAGATGAATGTGATCCACTTAACCATTAGGGTACAATATCCCCAAAGATATGGATCTGGAAGGGAAATGTTTTGGTAGCTTTCAACCCACTAAAAACCGCTTGTCTGGGTTGCTCTAAAACCATTGGAATTATTCAGCATAAATTGTTTTTTCCGCAATTCGTTTAAACTAGTTACTTCAATGGTTTTGCCTTTTCCATAATAAACATGTTTTACAAACGACTCTATTGCAAACATATTTGCCTTGTTTTTCATATGTTGTATGCTGCAGCAGAGATATTCCTGCTCCATGAAAATGCGTCGATACTAAGTTAGCTGTAACGTTCTTATCGATATTGTCTTTGACAAAAACCACAAATCAATTCTTTTTTAAAATCCTTGGTATGAAAAAGCCGTGTTCATTGTAGCTGTTTTGTAGTTGCTCATAGAGTAATTTAGTGATTGACGTTACTCTGGTGTAGGAAATTCAGATACCAAGTGAAAATAGATAATCAATCAAACTCTTTGACCGTAATCGAAAAAAGCTTTTAACTAACGTAAATACTTGTCGATTTTTCGCGTTCTTTATTCTGGTGACAATGATCTATAACACTTTCCTTGTTGCGTTTTCTTTTCAGTGTTCGAGCATTAGATGTCACTAATCCCGCAACTGTCAAAGCTGCTTGGCTACTGTTACCCTCATTGTTGACCTCGCCATCGATAAGCATAATAATCAACGAAAAAAGAAAAAGAGAAAGGTATTCATCTTGGCTCTTGTCAATTAAATTCCCATTAACCCTTGGTCAGGAAGTCTTTTCTGTGTGTGTCATTGGGGTAAATCTACCACCCCCTTGAGTTTTTCTCAATTTGCTGGCGATGTGTTAGTTTTCATCTTATGAGATTTAAGA
>JAUKPT010003934.1:0-10501 GCA_032273505.1 Nanomia bijuga | reverse complement strand
CATTCAATGTCCTACCTAGAGAAAGTGACAGGATATGTCAAAAATTTGACTCCCCCATACCCCCCACAATCAAAATCCAAGTTTTCAAATCATCTCACAACAAAGAATAATTTTTTTTACCTCCTCCCCTCTCCCCAAAGATTACATGAGGAATAGAAATAGAAATATAGGAATATTTTACCCCTCACTCTTACAAAAGTTCATCATAAATCATTTCTACCACTCCCCTTCCCCTCGAATTTGCAGAGAAATAATTACGAATTACGAATTACGCCCCATATTATAATATATATAATATTTCGCCATGCCCACTGTCAGTGCTATAATTTCCATAATTTGTTTTGTGGGTGTTAAACAAATTGCCCAATTTTAGTTCAAATCATTGCACTAGCCATCACTGCAACAGCCATGGATTAAAATCTTGAAAACGAATGCGAAATAATATTGCTATTTTTAGCAACCATATACAAATTTTTAATATTAATCATAATTGTATGTAAAGTTATAAAAAACATTCAAAAAAAGTATCAAATCACTTTATTTTGAATGGTAAAAACAACTTCTTTTTACTTCGATTTATCATCGTCAACTCTACACCACACAACTAATATATCATTTTAAAACCAACATTAAAATACAATAATTGAGAAAAAGGAACTACAAACAGCATTTCATTCATTTGCCTTTTTGTTTTTGTTTGTTTACACTTTTCAGTTGATGTTCTGTTAAAAAAATGCAGTGTAATGATTTTATTGCCCTCGAATTCAACTTTCAGTATCAGAAATCTGGCATATCGCCGTAATAAAAACACAAGAAGAATGCAGAAATGCCGTAACTTTTCATAAAACGGCATTTTTTTAACGACAGGTCTTAAAAACAGGCCTTATCTCTAAAACAATATTTTTCTAGATATAATAGAGTATTCCACGAGATTTTGGTCAATCCAGCAAGTATTGAAAATGTCAAGATGGTTCTCGAAAGCATCGAATCACATGTTTTTGCAGAAGAAAAGAAAAGGAAGTGGGTAACGGTTATATGTGACAGTGCCCATATGATTTAGCTTCGATTTTGCAAGACAATTATATTGACAAAAAATTGATTACCGAACATATCAAGGTTCATGCTGAAAACAATGACGTATCTGTTGCACAGTGTGCACAGGGGTGGAAAAAACCTATTTTGACTATCCTCAGAGGAGGGGTCTGAAAAGATGTTTAAGTGAAACTAGAAAGCAAAAAATAATTAGCTCAAAGGACCATTTTTTGAATTTTCACAGCAGTTCCACTATTTTTCGTGACAGTTATTTCCTAGTAGTCAGGTAGAATTAGTTAAAATTTCACCACAACCCGGACAAAATTGCCATCAAGCTGAAAATTGGCACAGACGTTCATTAGGGTATACTGAGTTACCAAAAAAAAGGCCCCATCGATTCGGACACCGGAAACCACTTTTTCGGACAGTTAAAAACCGGCCATGTCCGGAAAAAATGTCCAAAAAAAAAGTTGTCCAAACCATCAAGTATTATACACCGTTGGAAAGGATTTTTCGTGCTGAACAACTTTTTTGCTTACAGTTTTTCCTGAAAATCAAGCCAATAAAAGTTATGAGTCTCAGAAGACACTACGTCCATTATATTTTTGAATTTTGTACTTGACTTATTTCGAATCTCCAACATGCCATGTATTAATTTTCTTCAAAAAACTGTACTTTTCCTTTCCCACTCATTTAAGCTGAAGACATTGCAGTGCTCTTTACATTCGATTTTGATTGTTTATCTATTTCTTTAGTATCACAATCATAACAATTTTCTTTTCATTTCATTTTTCTTTTCATAACAATATTCTTTAGAGAATCATTAGAAATAATTAGAATGAAAAATTAGTATTTATTGGATGAGAGAGAAATGGCAGCTCGTTGCATATTTTGTGATGAAGAAGATGAGTTAGACAACCTTCAGCAAGTGAAACAGACAGGACTGAAGACACTCAAGAGACTTGCAAAAGAAAGAAAGCTTGAAAACTTGAGCAGGTTTTTATTCGATTTACAGTTTGCTAATCTAGACTATATAAACAACTAAGTTTTTTCGAGTTCTGTGAACAAATCTTTTTCGAGAAATAGCTCTTGACTTGACATCTTAGTGAGAATTTCTATTTAAGTCTTATTGATGTAGTAAAATAGTTAAGTTCTTTTCAAAGTAAAAGATTTTCCAAAGCGTGACTTTTGAGATTACGGGGGTAAATGCTACCCATTAACATTTTTTTACATTTCAGTGAATTAGAGAAGCAACCACTCTACGTACACCGTGATTGTAGGAGGAAATTTGTTGACAGGCGAAAGTCCTCTGGTGGAGACGAACCGTTTCGGAAACGCCTAAGGTCATCAGTGGATAGCGACGATCAATTCAAATGGAAGATCAACTGCCTGTTCTGTGGGAAAGAATATGATAACAAAAACAGTACAAGCGATACGAGTAATGTAGAAACCATTCCTATTCTGAATAATATACTCAAGCAGTGTGATGTAAGAAATGACGATTGGGGGAATTCGGTTCGAGATCGTTTGCTGCCATCAATCGATATTGTCGCTGATGAAGGATTCTACCACCGTTCATGTATTGCAAAGTTTTTTAAAGAAAGCAGGAGTGACAAAAGTGCTGGACGCCCTGTCAACGGTAACATGCAGAAGCATTTCGAGCAAATATGTGATTGGCTGGAAGGAGAGAGTGAATGCGAACCACATTTACTGCAGGAGGTGCATGAGAAAATGGTAGCAATTGCTGGAGATTCTTCCCAATGCTACAGCTCGAAGCAGCTCAAGAGGAAATTGAAAGAGCGTTACGGAGATCATTTGATTTTCATGGACGAGCCAGGAAGATCAAACATGCTGTGTTTCAAAAACTTCGCCTGGTTTATCATGGACAGCTTTAAGAAAAGCAAACTTCCAACTCCAAGTTCGATTATCACAGCAGCATCGAAAATCATAAAATCGGAGTTACGTCAGATGAAATGCGCGAAATCATACTACCCAAACATTGAACAGATGGGTGATATCAATTATATGAAACAATGGGTTCCTGATGGATTACTTACATTATTGAAAGAACTTATTCCTTCAGAACTGAAGCAGGTCAGCATTGGTCAATGTATAGCACAGTCTGCAAAACCTAGATCGATGTTAGCACCGATACCATTTGGAGTTGGAGTTGATGTTGATAAGTCATTCGAGTGCAAATGGTTTATAAATCATCTCGCTAAGCTTGGCTTCTCAGTATCATATGACGAAGTGAACAACTTTAAGAAGTCTGCAGCCGCAGCAGCCTGTGGTGAAGATTCTGTTGAGGTTGGGGTTAACGTTGATGTTTCTGCTGAGGTCGGCGTTGGTGTTGGAGATTCTGCTGAGGTCGGCGTTGGTGTTGGTGATTCTTCTGAGGTCGGCGTTGGTATTGGAGATTCTGCTGAGGTCGGCTTTTGTGTTGGTGAGTCTTCTGAGGTGGGCGTTGGTGTAGATAATTCTGCTGAGGTCTGCGTTGGTGTTAGTGTTTCTTCTGAGGTCGACATTGGTGTTGGTGATTCTGCTGAGGTGGGTTTGGCGTCACTATTTGAGCAATGGGCAGCTGACAATGTTGACCATAACATTCGAACTTTGACTGGAAAAGGAACATTCCATGGCATGGGTATCGTTTCAATGGCATCTCGTGAAACCAAGAAGTATAAAGTAATCAAGCGTCTGAAGAAAAATGAAAGCAAGCCTCTTACCACTGGTGTTCCAATCGTACCTTTCTTCGGATCGCACGAGCGTGGCTTATCAAAATTAAAATTTATCAAAATCAAAGATCTGTCGGAGAAATTCAAAAGCGAAGATGCACATCATCACCAAGAAAAAACCATCGATCTGATTTGGCAAATGGCATGGCATTTTTCAACCCGAGAGTCCCCACGACCAAATTGGCAAGGCTTCATGCAAACTGCTGCAGTGCCTCAAAACAGCGACGATCCATTTTCAAAGTCTTCAGTAAAATTCCTGCCGATAATCGATCTCAGTTCTTCGGATGAAACTTGTCTTTATTCGACGCTCTTATTCGTCAAAGATGAAGCGAAAAAGAACAAGATTAAGGTACCTTGTATAACATTTGATCAACCCTTGTGGCAGAAGGCAGTTGGGATAGTGGAAGATAAAAACCTTGATATAGTTTGTCGACTTGGTGGTTTTCACACCTTTATGAGTTTTCTGGGTAGCGTTGGCAAGGTGATGATGGGTTCTGGTCTTGAGGAGTTATTTGAAGAGGTATATTCAGAAGATACTGTAAAGCATATGATCTCAGGAAAGGCTTATGCTAGATCTCTAAGGGCCCATTTAATGACGCAGAGTGCACTGGTTGAACACCTAGTTGAAATCATGGAAGACGAAGAAAAATTACCACCAACAGATAACTTCAAGTCATGCTACTCCAATCTTCTGGAGGGAGCTCTATCAAATGAAGATCTTGAAGAATTTTGGAATGGAGAACACGCACAATCATTCAATGGAGAAATGCAGAAATTAACAAGCCGTTTGAAGAAAGATTCGCGTACAGCAAAGCTATGGATCCAATACATCGACTACATCAACATCATAAAGGATTACATCATCGCTGAAAGGACCTCTGATTGGCAGCTCCACCTGACAACATTATCAAAAATGCTCAATCTTTTCGCCGCAACGGGCCATATACATTACGCTAGGAGTGCAAGAATGTACATCCAGCAGATGTTAGAATTGTCAGCGAAATATCCATACCTGTTTAACAAGTTTTCGAGTGGTCACCATGCCGTGAGGAGATCAAATCGATACTGGGCTGGCCTTTGGTCTGATCTTGTCATTGAGCAGACACTTATGAGGTCAATAAAAAGCCGTGGTGGATTGACAAGAGGTAGGGGAATGGAGGAGAATGTGCGTCAACTTTGGGTTTCAAGTATAAGTTATTGTGCAGCAGTTCATGATGCCATGACAAGTTTGACTGGAGTGAAGGTTCAAAGCAGCGATCAACACCAAGAGATGGAGTTTTCACGCATCAAAACTGACTTCAAAGATTCCCTCAAATTCTTCTGCTGGTTGGAAAAAAGAAATCCCTTCGTTTTTGAGGATGTTCACCTACATTCCTTATCGTCTGGGGTAATTGCAGTCAGCGGTCAAGACAACGTCAACTGTGATGAAGCTGAAGTGGTGGGAGAGATGATTCAAAGATCATTAGATGGGAAATCGTTCACCGACGCTTCGATTAAGCGAAAGGACGAAGTGAAATCTCTCGCTGCCATCGTGAATTCAGTAAAAGTAGATGACGAAGCAATTGCTGTAGACTCGACAAGTCTTTTCACAAGGCTAGCGGCAGTGGCGCAACGGGAAGAAGATGTTGAGAAATACTTTGAGTATGAGTTGACACAATTTCCTGAAGCCCTATTCAACCGGGGTTTGATGAGAAAACCAGATAAAGCTTCGTTAAGGAATACCATCCTCACAGAAGAAAAGGCTTTTCAACCACATGGGAAGTGTGTTATCGATGGTGGTGCCTTGTTACATCGAGTCAATTGGAAAAAAGGAATGGCTTTCAAAGAAATCGCACGAAACTATGTGTCATATGTCAGGAGCAATTATGGAAGCTGCTTCATCGTCTTTGATGGCTACAACAATCCCACGTCAATTAAAGCAAACGAGCATCAACGACGCCAGAAGACTCATGGCTCTTGTCCTGATATTGAGATCTTTCCTGACAACGAATCCAAATACAACAGAGAGCGTTTTCTTTCCAATCGGAAAAACAAACAGCAGCTTATTGCTCTCATCGCAGATTCTTTTCGTTTGGATGGTCACAATGTCCATGTATGCGAAGGAGATGCGGATACTAAAATCGTCTCGACAGCTTTGGAGGTATCTAATTATGAGACAACAATAGTGGTTGCTGACGATACGGATGTTGCTGTTATGATGGCATATCATTGGACCAAGGAGCTAAAACCGTTTTTGTTTCTCTCAGAACGAACAAAGAAATGCTGGGATATTGGCGCAAGCCAAAAAGATTTAGCTGTAAATAAAGAGCACCTATTATTCATTCACGCGTGGACGGGTTGTGACTCAACTTCCGCTATCTGTGGCAAAGGAAAAGTTAGCTTTTTCAACCTCATCAAGAAATCAGAAGTACTACTTGAGGTATCCGAAATCTTTTCTGACTTTTGGTCCAGTAAAGAACAAATTTATCAAGCATCAATCGACGCATTCTTGGAGCTCTATGGCGGAAAACCTGGCATGTCACTTTCAACTTTGAGGTAATCTTCCTGTAAAATTTCTATAATTGTTTATATCCCAATATTAGTTTTGAAAAACTTGCTCTGACCTCGGTCGTTTTGTTTTTATTTGCTGCTCAAAATGGTTTACTGTGATCTATCTTGATCTGATTTTAGGTCAGTAGCACGTAAACAAAACAAAAGATTTGACAATATTTTTCATTTCCCCCACAAATTCAGGTACGGCAAATATCTCGAAATGGTATGTAAAGGTGTCATACAGCCTGAACGATTACCTCCTACATCAGAATCTGCAATCCAGCATGGTGCGAGAGTCCATCTCCAGGTAGGTTACCAGATCTTTAATTATCAGTATTCAGTATTGGTTTGATGAAATCATTTAGATCAGTTTCCAAGAAGTAGTCATATGAAATAATAATTTTTAGCTTTTTTACACATTTAGGTCATCCAGTGGAAGATGTTAGACGAAAATATTTTGCCCCCTGTGGAATGGGGTTGGGAGAACACTGGAAAAGGAATGCGCCCTGTCAAGAATTTGAAAGAAATTGCGCCCGACAACATCTTGAAAGTCATCAGATGCAAGTGCAAATTGACTTCGAAAAACCCATGTGGGACCAACATTTGCTCCTGTCGTAAAAACGGTATAAAATGCATGTCAGCATGTGGAAACTGTCATGGCAATAATTGCAATAATCAACCGGTAAGATAGACACCTTTTTTTATAAGCATGTTTATTACACGCTTTTTTATAAGAACCAGGAAAATTCGACTTCAGTTCTCGCTGTTCTAATTTTTGGGGGATTTTCAGTCTTGTTTGTTCTTATGCTGTTCTTCAGAAAAATCTTGAATAAGAACAAAGTTCAAAATTTCAGCCTCAACGGTCTTATTCTAATCTAAGTTTGGAATGTCGCGTTTGTTTGCACGACTACGCGTGGCCTTTATTTTTCTCTTCTTGCTGTGAGCTATTACTTTTCAATCCGACATCATTTAATGTATTGTTTTTGAATCGCCAGGTACGAATAGACGAAGAGTACGAAATCCACGAGAACGAGGACGACGAGGACGACGGACAAGATTCGACCCCTGAAGACGATCCTCCATCAGAAGATCGAAATATTTTTGATATATTTGACTAGTAGTTATTTGATTGTTATTGATATTATATGTTATTAGAATAATTGATTAGTATATTAAATGTTTCGACTAGACACCTTCGATAGAAACAATTTTTCTCATTCGTATTTGTCTTTTTTTACGACAACTCAAGAAATATACAATCAACAAACGTCGAAATTTCGAGACTTTGAAAGGTCACAACTTTTATTGGCTTGATTTTCAGGAAAAACTGTAAGCAAAAAAGTTGTTCAGCACAAAAAATCCTTTCCAACGGTGTATAATACTTGATGGTTTGGACAACTTTTTTTTTGGACATTTCGTCCGGACATGGCCGGTTTTTAACTGTCCGAAAAAGTAGTTTCCGGTGTCCGAATCGATGGGGCCTTTTTTTTGGTAACTTAGTATACCCTAATGAACATCTGTGCCAATTTTCAGCTTGATGGCAATTTTGTCCCGGTCTCAGACTAATTCTACCTGACTATATTAGCGGCGAGATCAAAGGGTTTCGACAATTTTCACTATGGGGGCATCAGTAATAATCATTCTCAGACATATCAGCTACAATTATCAACAACAAAAACAACCTCTGCACCATTTGGTCACAGGATCCCAGGATTTTCCCTTACTAGGTTTTTTCTTCAGTTCCTGATGATGGCTGGTTGATATCGGTCGAAATATTGAAACTCGAAAGAAATGTTTTTTAAACTTCTTGTAATCAATTTTCTTATTAAGATTCTTGCCCACAATAATTTATTGAAACATATTGACATATTCCTGTGTAAAAATAATTGTGGACTTCGAAAAAATAAGTTTCGAGACCTGATAAGACAACTTCCAGTATGGCGTCATCCATTATGAGTTAAGGGAAATTAAGGTAAGGTCACAAATTGGCCTCTGTATGGACTGAAAATGATGATACTGAACAGTTCTTAGATTGCAAAGATAGTCAACTAAATGTTTATTATGATTAAATTAGACTATCAGTTGTTAATTAATATAAGAGGGTAATTAGACAGCCTCTCTTCGCCTTTAATTGACTAATTAGTAACATTTAGAGACCTTGCATTAAAGTTATGAAAACAATTGGGAGAAATCCTGTGTTATTGCTTGGAAGTATTTAAAAAACAAAAATAAGTAATGAGAATTGCCAATTAAGGGTAATTAACGATTATATCATAATACTCAAGAATATTATATCATCCCATCCTTTACAAATGAAGAAAAACGTGATGGTGAACAAAGTCTTAAGAATATTAAGAAACTCTAACGTATTCTATCCATGTGAAGAAGTCACAAAGCATATCTCCTATTTCATGCAAAGACTTCAGTTCTCTGGATATGATAACACGTTTAGGTATGAAGTTGTGAAGGTTGCACTGAAGAAGCATAAGAGGAAGAATCTGAAATTTCAGGGGTTTAAAGACGATCACAGAAATATAAAGAAAAATAATTGGTTCTCGAATGGAAACAATGAGGCTGATCCTGTCATGTTCGTACCAGCGACTAAAGATCAGGAACTGAAGAAAGAAGTCCAAAGAGCTGCTGAGAAAAATAAGATGAAATTAATGATAATTGAGAAGATTGAGAGTAGTGTATGTCAGGAATGGCAAAGGGGGTAACCCATTCAAAGATACTGAATGTGGTAAGGAGAAATACATGGCCTGTAAACTTGGTTCCGGAGTCAATTGTAGTGCCCGCAGATGTGTGTATGAAATACTTGGTTCTGAATGTGGAAGAAAGTATTGAGGTCAGACGAGGAACAGCTTACAAGAGCGTATTAACCAGCACTTCGATGATTGGCTAAGAAGTTTGGATACCAGCCCACTCCTTAAACATAGACAACTATACCACCAAGGAAGAAGGTTTCTTGTCAAAGTAAAGATACTGAAAAACTGCTTCGGGGATCTGACCACAAGGATAGATGAGCTCACATCTTAAGACACTATGAATTACAAGAGTAAGTGGACGTATGTCAAGCTAAAGAAGATATCCAATGAGTTTTTCCAGAAAAATATGACCAGAAAATCATACATATACATATACCAGGCATTATTTAGTATGAATCCATAAAACATGTGGTAAATACTTATTTTTAATTATCAAGAAAAAAATTATTACATGTATTACAGATTCCTACAACGTACGGATAATAACAACATTTAATTAAAAGCATTGAAATATAAAGTATTAAAAAACCCCAAGTCAATCACCACCTATGACATTAACCCCCTGTGACATAAACCCCCCTGCAACATTTACCCCCCATCAACTGCGACGTTTACCCCTTCCCTTCACCCCTACAAAAAACCCTAAGCAACAATGACCCATATGTCTATGTTAAATCAAATAAGAAGTGAAGAGAGGAGAATACAATGTAATGTTAAGTAAACTAGAATATAAAAAATATTAAAAAAATAGTTGTTTATGATTTGATCGGTATAGTTTATTACATGTATTAAGTAGTCAAGTGTTATTTTTTGCACATTATGTTTGTGCTACATACTAAATGTGTGATTCTGAGTTCCTCCTAAACAATAGAGCATTATTTGATTTTTTTAAGACTGTACAAAAAAATGCCGGCAGATGCTCTCAAGATATTTATCTTAAATTTTCTTCACATGATTGTTATTATGGTAAGTCAGCATGCAAATGACGGTTTTACCTGAAACAATAGGTCAACATCTATAATCACGAGTGTTCTTTAGTGAATTTTTAAAAGATCCCATTTGATGCTACTTTGTTCGTCAACAAAATACATTTATTGGTCTTATTTAGGTGTTAATTCGCACATATCAGTATCAGAACAGTCAAATGAAGCAAAAATTGATCTAACTAATTTAAATTGACAAAGAATTTTTAAAACGTTTTAAAGCCTCATCTCTTTTGATATATTTTGATACAACAATACGAATTAGCACTTTACATAAATCGGGGTCAATGTTGCTGGGGGGTTTAAGTTGCAGGTGGTTATTGTCATAGGGGGTGTCGAGTATAAAGTAGAATAAAGTAGAGGGTCTAGTTAAGAGTTTGTAGAACTTTGTTGAATTATCCTCTGATAGAGAATAATTGTTTTTAGGGGGGAAGTGTCGAGTATAAAGTAGAATTTT
>JAUKPT010003933.1:0-11573 GCA_032273505.1 Nanomia bijuga | reverse complement strand
TTTGAAAGCGATAGACAAGACTCTTCTTTAAAGGAACTTACAAAGATGATAGACACTCCAGCTTTGCTTTCCTTTTGGGGCTCTCTTCTTTTTTCTCATTTTTTTCTTTAGGAAATATATGATGTCATGTAATATTTGGACATCCAAATTTATAATTTGATTTTATAGGAATGAAATGTATATGTGTATCTGGGGTCAATAAAATTACTACTACTACTACTTCAACAGTGACAATGATACACTGCGTTTTGGTGTCCAATTTGTGGACTGTGACAAAATTCAACAAAATTCAACAAAATTCAACATTATTTGACATTAATCAACAAAATTTGACAAAATAGAACAAAATTCAACAAAAATCGCACTTCCACAAGATTCTACATTATTCATGTGGCCGTCAAATTCAGTTTTGTCGCAGTCGCCAAATACTGCTGCGGTCCACTCTGGGGGGCTAGGCTATGTAGTACATTCCTTAGTCGTTTAGCAATTATAAGTGAATTTACAATTTGATAGGTTGAAAATTACATCTTAAAGATTGATTAGTTCACTTCATGAGTTTCAGTCTTATGTCAAATTGTCAAATGTCAAATTAGATTCTTTGTGATGAAATTTTCAACCAACGACATGGCAAATTTACCCATAATTTGCAGACACATTCTAAATAGACTGGCATGCTTTAACAGACCCTCAGCAGTAACCATTACTGTCACTTTTATTCATCTAATTTAGGCAATATAGAGACCAGATATCTAACCTTGTCGTTCATAAAAAATATTGTGATAAACCCTCAGATAGTGCAAGACAAAATGTGCCCTTTCCAATGAAAAACGAATACTGCCCTACTATTCTAGATTAGGCCTATTCATTGACCTTGTTATTTAAAAAAAAATGTCACCATTCAAATTGTTGGCATAACTCAAACTAAAGATAAAGCACAAATCAATCAAATGCATAGCAACATAATATATAAATATAGTTGGTTAGTGAGAAACAAATCAACACTAATTTTCTCATATTCCCTGCCATCAACCTGCATCAACATATAAAAATTGACTGTCAATATTATGCGGCTTAAAGAAAAAAGGGTGTCTAAGTGGCAAGTAACAGGCACTTGTTTCATTTGGTAATTCCTATGAAATGGGTGTTTAGATCAAATAAATCTTTTGACTTATTAAGCAGTGTCCGACTACCAGACGCTAAAATAACCTGAATAATGACATAGCCCTCCTTTATTTTACAAAATAAGGTTTTTTGATGTCCTTCCTCTCATGACGCTCTATCAACATAAAGAATATTAACCCAAATGGCTCATGAGATATCTAAAATTGAAAATAGATGCAATCTAAAGATATTCTAAATTCATAAGATAATGAGTAAAAAATGGCATATTTTTCACAGTTTGGTCGTTTGGAACTACATTACTTACAAAAAATTTTGGACCATTTAAATTTTGGACAAATTTATGTAATTGTGGTAAAACAAATGAGTACACCCAGTTATTAATACCAATTTTCGAGCAATTAGTAACCTTACAATGGTGAATTCTGAAAGATTGAACTTTAATATTGCAAATACATGTGTCAAAATTAGCAAATTTTGCGGAATTTACAAATTCTAGCTAAAAAAAAAGGAAAAAAAAAACTTTTGCAAACGTCCAAAATATTAATTTTTGTCATTTCTTGTCCGAAAGTCAGAAATTTTGTCAAATTTTTGTCAGAAATATAAATGTCCGAAATTAAAGTGTACAGAATTTTTGGTAATTAATGTATACCTTATCAAGAAGTAATCAAAATCATTAGTGCCATGTTTGACCAAAACTAAATCAATTTTTTTTACTTGTGAGCTTTTGAGCCTTTGTGTCTAACTTCATGCAAAATTTCAGAAAAATCCTTAAGTGGTTTGGAGAAAAAAAAACACAATAAAGAATAAATAATGTCTCATAGGGCAGACTTGTGTCGGGGGTCCAGAATGGTGTACATAACATTAATACTTACCAATTGGGAAGCTGTTAAGATGAAGAGCTTCAATACCAGTCAAAGAGAAAGCCAAACCAAAGATGTTGTTAGCAATCCAATGTTTCTTCATGAGGTACCAGACACCAATCATCGATGCGATTCCAAGGCACACCAAATCGATCCTGTCGAATTTATAATCAATATGATTCTGCTTCGTCTCTCCGCTCTCTTCTCCTTCGTTCAAGACAACATGATAATTAGAATTGGTGAAGGTGCCAGGTAAGAAGACGCACACAAGAGGACGTAACAAATTTGTCACACAAATGACACCAATAACGAAGAAATACAAGGCTAATAAAAGATTAATGTATTCCTTACTGAATATCTTGAAGAAAATGTAAAGACCAAAGAGTGCACAACTTGCAATTATTGGAAACATGGCGGCATCTTTCTTGCTCATTGATTCAATTTTTTCACCTGATTCTTTTTGTTTTTTGTTAAATACAACGGATTTGAAAGAACCAATCCAGATAGGAATAACAGCCATGATTACTAAACTGATGTATGCAAGTAGTAATCCCTGAGGGGTAGCAGCAGCTCGACCAGTCATTGTTGCATTTGCATTTGTAGCATTTAAAGTATCTGTAGCATTGACAACCAGGTTTGTATCCGCCATCTTGTATTTGATTCTGATGGCTCTTGTTTTCTTTCTTTTGGATTGTTACCTGCAGCAACAGAGAATGGTTAGGATAAATTTATGAAGACAACTTTAACGGTTCTTTGCACATTTGATTTATTCAAGTTTGGGAGTTGAGGGACAGGAGGGAAGGGAGAGGGACAGTAAAGGACTTTTTATTGTTTGTCAAACATTACAAGTGCGTATCAATAAATAAGTGGTATAAGTGCATGAAAATAAGTGCTTGCAAATTCTTAGTAGGCATTAAAAAACGACTCTCCTTTTTTTTTGAATGGGAGACTTCCCTGGGGTGTCTTTGACACACTAACAACACAGTATCTAGATTGAATGCATAATTTTTTTGTTTCTTCTTGGGGATTTAATCTGAGCATTCCAGTCATGTCATAATGTCAGACAAACTCATCAAGAACTAGACATGTTGACATGACAATCAAACACAGGAAAAACAAACAACATTATCAGAGAACAGTGTGAATGGGAATTAATACATAAAATCCTTCAAATGAAAAACATTATTATCATTATCGAAGATAAATCTATTTTAGGTAAGAGTGTTGTTTCATTGGTTAGTAAATACATCATTAAGACTGACCGCCTCACTTATAAATGTTGTCATAATTTTTAGTTTTGACAAAGCATCAGTTTGTGCCAATCAGACTCTCGGTATATTTTCGGCCAACCAAAAGGCAAATTTAATGATCATCAAATTGTGATATTTTAAAATGAAAAAATTTTTGACATAAAAGTTCTCAACAGTGGGATGCAAAAAACATTTCAAGAAAAAAAAAATAGAAAATCCTTTAAGAATATAATTCTTTTATCCACACTCTAATAAACAAAGAAGTGTTTTTATTTCTTCTATATTTAGATTTCTAATAACATTTTCATTGACGCAAATTCTTTTCTTCCCACAAAATGATAACAAGCAAAAAATAAGAAAGGATATTGAGAAGTATGAGTGTAGTGAGGGAGGGGTAGACAATTTTTATGTATTTTTAAGTATGTGCTTTTAGGTATGGGAATTGAGAAATTTTGAAATGCAGTTGGGATTGTTTCTTTTTGTGGGGGTTTAAAAAAGCAGTAAGGGGTTCGATTGATTTAGTATGATTCATTTCCAAAGTTTATTGTGATGAGTATTTCTCTCTAATTACTGTCTATATGGAAAATAAGGTGCAAGTGAAATGGATTTCTAGGATGTGAGTATATGGTGTGAATGAAACATCTAGTTGGGGGATCATACCACAGTCTGAACTATGTGACTTAAGTGGATATATCTGAGTTACCATGATATAAAGGATCCAACCCCTCCTTAAATTCAACATTTTTCCAAAATCAATTTGAATTGATTCTTTTAAAAATAATAGTTATTAATTAAATATTTTTAATTTATTTGAAAACGATGAATTTGAAACTCTTCCTTGATATCTTTGATGATAAAAATCATGAAACCCCCTCTTCAAATACAACCCCTCTTTATGCAATAAGCTCACCCCCCTCCTCAGTTCATTCTGAGAATTCACAATCCCCTCTAACTGGAGGGGGAAATATACTGAACAAATTATCGGAAAAATTTAACCATTTGTTAGCTTCAAAATTACATTATGAAGATTCTTGCTGGTTTCTTTTTTTTTCTAATGTCATTTTCAAACAACCAAACAGCAAAGTTAGACAAACTTTTGAGATAAAACATAAATGTGCAGGACGTCAAAACACAAGACTTGTTTTTGTGTACCAAAAAACAACAACAAATCAATAAGTGGATGAAAAAGTGCATTAAAAAAGGTAATAAAATAGATAAACCATTCTAAAGAGCAGATTAAAATCAACATTGTTTTTTAGATTAAACCTTGAACTGATCAGGATTATATGAGAAAAAATATCACATGCAGGGGTCAGTAAATTATGGGTAAATTTGCCATTTCATTGGTTGAAGGTTACATCATCAAAATTCTGATTGGATGAATTCAATCAAAATGTCATCATGTTTTGATCAAATTTGAAATGATGATAATATTTTTAATTAAACCAATCAGTTTCTTGATGGTGTAATTTTCATTAAAAAAATGACTTATTTACCCATAATTTGCAAACAATTCCGAAAAGAACTTCCAAATAAGGAAAACTTCAGTATTCAACTCTTAGAAAATATGTATTCTAAAAAAACATAAGAAACAGTTGATTTTTAGACTTATTAACTTGATACTTCTGTAACATTTTGATTATTATCATGATATTTAAACATGTTTAGTTAAAGAGATATAGTTCATGCATTTTCAAGTTTAATTAGACTATATTGGCACATATAAGAGATATACCTAAATCACTTGTTTGTCTGAAAATGATGCCATCAAGAAAATGATTGGCTACAAAACTTTCTATTGATTGGTTGGATATTACAACAACAAGGGGACACCTCAAAATAATGTCATTTTGAACCAATCATCATCTTGTTGATGTAATTACATCAATGAATACTCAACATAGTCTAAATTAGACAAATTGTTGATTCCTTAGGGTTTATCTGCAAATTTTTGATAAATTATTGAAAAATTAATCACCAAGATTTTGATTGGTTCACTAAAGAATTTTATTACGAGTTTTAGTTTTCACAAAATATCAAATGATGACCTTTTGAAATCAACCAATCAGATTCTCTTCTTGGTGTAATTTTGCAGACAAATGTCAGAATTTGTAGCTTTAAAAGAGTTCAAAGTCATGTACGCTATGCAAAGAAATCCAATCAAAATCTCCACGCAACATATTCTAGATAAAAACAAATGAGTGCCCTTTTTATACAACAAAAGGTGCCCTTCTCATAAAAAACAACCCTGCTGTTCTGGATCAAGAACAGCATACAAAATATTCTTATTAAAGTACCTAAGGATAATTGTGCATGTGCTGCATGAAGAAAAATAATGGATTTAACAAAACACACTATAATGCTTACACAAGTGCTTAACTAAATCATTAAGTATATAAAATAATCTTTAGGCATACTTCTAAAGAAAAAAATCTGGAGAAACCATTTCTAATTTTGTATTTTTCTGGTGTGATACCATTTGAGATAAATATCATTTTTGGGGGATTAAACCAAATAGGACTATTTAGGCATAAAAAAACACGCTTTTGTAGATTCTCTATTCTGTATTTTCAATTCATCTATTAAGTTTATTAAGTGCCCTTCAACATTAATTTATAAACAAAGTATTTTGGTCCATTTCTTTGGTTGTGATATTCAGTATTCTAACAAAGGATTGATCAGTTTTCTAATCGAGCAATAGTGTGAATAACATCAGCATTTTCTTGAGACTTTCAGAATCAAAGATAATGCCAAAAAATAAGAGGAAATTTGGTCAACAGAATTTCTCCCATACCCACTTTTCCCAAGATTGGATTTCTAGCCTGTTTTTTTGCAATTAAAAGACCAGAAAATTTTATAGAAGAACCATCCACGATTTTATGTTTTTAGACATATTTTGTTTGTTTTTTATTATTACATTTGCTAACTATTGTTAATGGTTTATGGTTAATGGTTTTCACATATGATAGAAAAGTGATGCACAAGCTCTACGTGCTTACCGTGGCAATGGCTCAAGTCCCACCTAGTGTTTCGACAGCTACCAACTGACTACCCAATTTCCCTCACATGGCATGGGTCAACCCGTTAATTCAAAATATACTTCTGTTCTCATAAATCTCTAGTGAAATTCTTTGTTGCAAAAATTTCTTCCTCTCTCTTGCAGTATAATTATTTGTACTGCAAACCCTCTTTCTTCCTACCAAGGCAATGGCTTAAGTCCCACCCAGTGTTTCGTCAGCTACCAACTGACTACCCAATTTCCCTCACATGGCATGGGTCAACCTGTTAATTAAAAATATACTTTTGTTTCCATAAATCTCTATAGTGAAATTCTTTGTTGCAAAAATTACTCCCTCTCCCATGCAGTATAATTATTTGTACCACAAACCCTCTTTTTTCCTCTCAGACAGAATTTCAAAAAATTAGTTCTGAGACAAATTTTCAATCAATTTGAATAGGGTTTTCTTAACATTTTTTCAAGAAAAGAATTCGTCATATGGACAGCTGTGAACCATATAGTAACGAGAGTCCATCCAAAAAACAAAGAAACGAGAGAATAACTCATAAAAAACTTACATCTTGAAATAATATTTCTTCTTCAGTAAGTGTTCCAATCTGATAAATATATACAACGTTCTCATAATTCTATTTTATTATTGTACAATATATACACATAAATTTCTGTATAGTAAGTAAAAGAAAGAGGAAAAAAAACATAACATTCAGGAATATAAAATTCAGAACAATTCACCCTAAAATTTTCGGAATTATTTACTAACTATTGATAATTTGTCATTTCATTGGTTGAATCGAGAATCTGATTTGTCACTTAAAAAATGTCACACACTGTTCTTTTAGAGTAAACCAATCGGCTTCTTGATATTGTAATTTTCAACCAATCAATTTTACCCATTACTTGTACAAAACCCCTACAAAATCCCTAAAATTTATAGAATTTCATATTGCTGTCCCGAAAAAAAAACATTTAATTCATTAACGTTGTATAAAAAAAGTATAAATACTTTTTAATGGAAAATAATATGATGACACAATCTTCGTGACTAAATAAGGAAGAAAGGGTAAGAATTTTAAGAGTGTAAATGAAAATATTCTGACATTTAACCATTTCCTTGGTAAAAACACTTTTCTTTTGAATAATCATTATAAAAAACTATCTAGTAAACGTGTAAGGCATTTCTAAATGATGTATAACAAGAGATATCATGTGTTGTATATAAATTAAGAAAAGAGGGTTGATATTTGGACATGAGCGTTCAAGCTGTTCAAACAATTTCAACACTTATGTAGATTTCACCAGATATCATGATCATTTTAAGGTCAACATAACAAAATTGAGTCACAATATATTCTAATAAGGTAATCCTATCTTGCCAAAAGATTTCTGAGATCTCAAAATCATTTTAAATTCCATTCGATAATAAAAGCCCATTTTTTCTGAAGTGCAAAAAAAAAAATATCGATATCTTACAGACATTGTTTTTTTAAAAAAAAACTTAATTATTTGAGAAATAAAAGACAAGGATATTAATTCAGTAAAGTACAAAATAAACAAATTAAACCTATCCACTATTGCAGAATTTCCAAATACTGATGATAGTTATTTTCAAAAAAAAGCAAAAGTACCAAAAGAGTATTTTTCCAGACACAGTTGCCATCACTACAGGTCAAAAGATATTTTAGTTTTTTAGATACATTCAAAAAATATATATTGGTAATATTTCCTATAAAATTCTAAGTCAAATATCAAAATATCATCCTTCGTATTTTGTATAATCATGAATATAGCAGTGTTTAAAGAGCAGATAATTTGTTATCTATAAAAATATAAAGAAGACACACATAATAGAAAAAAAATGTTTTTTATTTTTAACTGAAAGAGTAAAAAGATAAACAAAGAAAAATAAATGGAAAATGAAAAATAATGTACAAATAAGTGTATGTGTTTTTAAATATAAGGTAAAATATATTAACAATATACAAACTTGTTGCCCAAATCAAGATCAACAATAAGGAAGATCATAAATATAATTTCTTGTTATTTGCTATTTTAGTGTGGAGTTGGAATCAATGTACTTAGCGCAATGCAAATTTTTATACACCAAGAATATGGCATACAATCATTTTGATTAGAATTAAATGAAAACTTTATGAGCAACCCATTTTTACGTTAGGGGAGGGGCATTAAGTCTCAAAACTATAGCTATATTATTTAACATTCCAACATAAAAATTTGTTTGGTAATTTTTAGATAAAATGGCATTCCATTTTCATCAAATCGCAAAATCATATTTATGGTCAAAATTATCGAATTTCATGAAATGCAAATGCAAAATTAAACAGATTCTTGATGTAAATCGCCTTTGAAACCATGTATTGAAGATCTGTGAAATGGACTAAAGAAACAAGTAAACATTTCAAGATATTATCTTTGTTGGGGGAGGGACATATTCTGCAACATACTTCTTATATTTGTCCTCATACGCTGTAAGTCTTTCAAAGAGCTCTGCAAAAGAAGGTCTTTCTTTTGGTAACTGTTGCCAGCAACTATACATAATTTGTGCAATTATATCAGGGCAATTTGGGGGTGAATGTAAACGATGATAATCTAACAAATAGCTTTTTACTTCAGCGTCAGTTAAACCAGGATATGGTTGTTTACCAAAAGTCATTAATTCCCATATTATAATACCAAAAGACCAAATGTCAGTTTTTTCATTAAATATATTCTCTTTTATTGTCTCAACTGAAAACCACCTTACGAAATGTGATACATCAAGATTCAATATGTTCATTTTCTGTTTTCTACTATCCCTTGCATAACCAAGGCCAGCAATTTTTATTGTAAATGCTGAATTAACCATGATATGGCGCGCACACAGAGCACTGTGTACATATCCATGTCTAGCAAGATATTTCATACCATTGCTTATCTGAACACCAAAGTTTATCAATTGTCGGGTACTTAAAGTTTGATGATGTCTTGGTGTTGCCCGTGAGTTTCGTAATAATTGATTAAGGTCTGAATGCCTCATGTGTGGAGAACAAATAAAAGGAGCATCAGTTGGACGTAGCATTACACCTAATAATTCCATTATATTTTCATGTGAGAACTTTTTCATCAAGTATGCTTCATACATAAAAGCTCTTATAGTGTCAATATTTGTAGAATGATTCATTACCTTGACGCAAATTGGAGTCACCTTAGATGGCTGTGTTTTATCTAGGCCTTTTATCTTTCCTCTGTGTATTTGAGCCAAAGAGTCTTTCATGATAAAACGGTCATCAACTAACATTTGAGAGGGATACAAAATGTACTTGCTATATTGTATAGACCATTCGTCATTTAACATTTTAAATTTTGTTACACTAGCATCATTTCCTTCTAAGTTTTTAACAGTCACTCTATTAACATGATTATTTGTGAAGAAATTCTGAACATTACTTTTACTTCCCTTTACAGATTTGTATTGGTCCTTTAACAAGGAACTCTGAGAGTCAATAGGTATTTCATTGCTACCCGCATCATTTTCATCACTCTTCAAAGTTTCACCTGAAGATGATAAGTTTAAATTCAATATCACTGGATTGTCTTGAAAATAATTATTTTGGTCATCTTCTTCTTCGATTATATTCTCTAAACTAGGAGTCGAATAACAAAGATTATTACTTTTACAACTAGAGTGATGTTTTCGTCTACCAAGCTTCCATTTGCGATGTTTCTTAGTAGCTGGTATATAAATAGGTTTTGAATGTCTTTCTGATTTTTCTCTTTTAACTAATACTTTTTCTTCTGTTTTCAGATCTATTTCGTATGTATACGTATTCAGTAAGTCTTCCTGCTCGCGCTCTTTCATTTTAAGTTCATAATCAATATCGAATTTCATATGTAATCGTTTGTTTCTTTGCTGGATGAACCGTAATATAAAGATAATTACAATTGATAGAATAAGAGCTGAACCACCTAGAATTATACCAAGTGCAGTGTTATTTGAAAAAACATCATTATTTATAGATAATTTTCTGGCTCTTGTTATATTTTTTCTTAAATTCAAAGTTGGTATATCTTTCACTTCTATCTTGTAACAATGTCTTCTAACCATTATGGTAACTTTATGGCTAATATCACTAGAATTAATTGAATAATTGAAATGAAATCCCAAATCAACTAGTCCATCTTTTTTACCAGAACAAGGAAACTCTACATTAAATTTTGGCATCCTTCTGGGTAAATAAAACGTGTCAGAGTAGGCAATACTAGCTTTTGGCCGCGCCATTACTTCTGTATCGCTAGAAGATAATTGCAGAGAATACTTAATCTTCTTTTCGAAAGAGTTGCTGAAGTCTCCTGTAGGATTAGCATCCCAATGAAACTTAATCTTTGCAATACTCGGTGGTAGAGGGGCTATTAAATTCTTGAATGCATTTGGATTTGAAAGCAATGGTGCAGGCTTTCCGTCCGACAAAATGTAAATATCATTGCCGATATCCAAAAACAAATCATTTTTCAAGTCTTCTTTGCTTATATACAAGTTTAAATAACTCTCTACGACAGTTACTTGACACATCATCATACAAAATAAAACAAACACCATCGTCATTGACGCTGAATCCATGTGATATGCACGCCATTTGAGAGCAAAAATATTTTTCCACATCACATCAAAGTTATACTAAAAAACTGACAATATCAAACGCCAACAAACAACATCATTCTTGTTCGATTTTGATTTAACTGGTACCTATAATAGATTTTTAACAAGATGTTTAAGAAACTATGTTGTCGATTGTCGATGAACCTAAAATGCATAAGTTAGTCGACCGAGTTTGTCTTCCTATCTGTATAAATTTATCAACTACTCATACCGTACTATATTCTTTGATTAAAAACGGAAATTACAAATACTAAACCACATCAACAAAGATGAGTCCTCTGAAATTCTCTTGAAATGTTAGTTTGTGGTGCGAGGGGGTAGAAAGTATGATTAAGGAAGGGAAAACAAGAAAAAAAGCAACTGGTGCAAGTCACTTGATGCAGCTTTGTTTTGTTTCGTACTGTTATCTCCTTCTCATCATTCCTGTCTCTCGAAAAACCACAGCAGAACGGATTAAGGTTACCATGTTTGATCGAACGATTTTTTTTCATCTGCGTAATTTTTACTGCCGCTTAAATATAAATTCCAAAATTTGACGCCACGATCATAAGTCATCCGCCAGAGGGTTTTTTTTCCTTATTTTTCTTTCTGGAAAATAATGTGCTTACTGCCATGACATGAAATAAAGTCATCGACAGAAACTTCCTAGATAATTACAACGACTACTC
>JAUKPT010003932.1:0-11573 GCA_032273505.1 Nanomia bijuga | reverse complement strand
TGAATATAACATTTAAAACTTAACATAGTTTGGTCTCATTAAGGTTCATTATACATTTATCCATGATACATATCATATTCGTTTATTTACCATTCTGTAATTCTTTTATTACGTAGACATACTAATGCCGCATTCCAGCATTGATACCTTTGTCCAATTCATATCATACTCGTTTATTTACCATCCTATAATTCTTTTATTACGTAGACATACCAATGCCGCATTCCAGCATTGATACCTTTGTCCAATTCAACCATACTGTAATCTTCTGGAATTATGATAATCCATTCAGCAATAATCCCACTAAAAGCTGCAATACGAAACCGAGGAGAAAACACGAGTTTGTCTTTATATAACTCTCCTGTTTGATCTCCTCACCTTGTATGTTTCGAGAACAGATACGCAAATGCCATTCTTTGTGCTGTTTACGGGTAAATGTTTTGTGACATATTCCACATTTATGTCGTCTACCCTGCTCGTGTACCTGTTTTGAATGTCTTTTTAAATCGCTTGCTCTTGTAAAGATTTTACTCCAAACATCTAACACATGATCAGCCATCTTCACTTGATATAATGTAATGTAATAATTTGGTAAACCATTTCATTTTTATATTCATTATTACACCAAGTTGACAGTTGAATTAAATTTAAACTAAGTTAATCAAGACTCAACTGTAAAGTGTTTATTAAAGGTAGGATTCCCATACTCAATAGTTTTATCCTCACGAAGAGTTATATTTATACCATTATTAATGAGACGTAACCCATCTTCTTAAATGGCGTAAACTCTCCATCTGTCATCTAAAAGGTGCGAGGTATGAGGACTATTATTCGAAAATACGACGATGATATTGGGCATTTTAAAGGTTATGACGCTCTCGTTATACTTTGATGATAATGCGCATCCATCTTTGATATGTTCCAATCCAACGTAGTTTTGACCAGTCTCACCACCAGCCCGTGTGTCATTAAATAAAAATATATCAGAAGTTTGAATTGGACGTTTTGAGAGCGCATGATGAATATTAGAGGTCTTATTACGAAGATCTACACGAGCAACACAGGAAAACCCATAAAATGTCTCTAAAAAGTTTTGAAACCATGTTTTTCCTTCATTACCTTTGTATCCACATATCCTGTACACTTCGCGATCAGACGGTTCGGCAACAATTTCCATTAATTCAGCTTGCCATGCACGAAGTTGAACAGTTTGAATGTCATCAATTCTTGGCTTTTGTTTACGGTAAAGATCCAATGCTTCTTTGTAAGATTTGATGAGAGATTCTTCACGAACGACACCATTATTTACGATTCTTGCGATTCTCCTCCCCAATTCAAAAGTATTCTTGATTAATTTTAAGTAATTCCTCTTCTAAACTACTTGCATCAACCAGTAACGATGGTGATTGAATACAAATATAAAATGGAATATCTTCTTGCTAAGCAATTTCTTCAACTTTTTCTTTCTGCTCTTCACTAAATACTCGACTTGCATTTCTTACTCATAACTCCTGACGTTTAGAGTGTATAGAGTGTATCTTAGAGTGTATTAGAGTGTATCTTAGAGTGTATGAAAGTGTGAAGAGTGTATCTTTAAAGTGTATTAGAGTGTATTAAGAGTGCATCTTAGAGTGCATTAGAGTGTATAGAGTGTATCTTTAGAGTGCATTAAAGTGTATCCCTAGGGTGTATCTTTAGAGTATATCTTTAGAGTGTATCTTAGAGTGTATTAGAGTGTATTAAGAGTGTATCTTAGAGTGTATTATGTGTTTATAGACAGTATTTGGAGTGTATCTTAGAGTGTATGGAATTTCACAGAGTGTATGAAAGTGTATCTTAGAGTGATAACAAAGTCAGAACAATGATAGCAAAGAGATAACAACGTGATAACAATGATAACAAAGAAAAAAGAAAGTGTTAGCAATGATAACAATGAAATAACAAAGTGATAACAAATATAACAAAGTGATAACAAAGATAACAAAGTGATAACAAAGTGATAACAAAGTAATAACAGAGATAACAAAGTGATAACAATGATTACAAAGTGATAACAAAGTGTTAACATTGAAAACAATTATAACAATGATAGCAATGATAACAAACTTATAACAAACTGATAACAAGATAAGAGTTTGTACTCCAAATTTAGACGATTGCTTGGAGGAATCAGCTACCGAAATGATGGAAATGGTGGAAAACTACCAAGGTGTTGGAATTGGATGGTTTCACGATCATTTTGAACAAATAGACTTTAGTTTGACTTCATCTTAGATTTATAATATCATTATTGTAAATTTCCTTCTATTACTTGCTTTGGGTTACATTTTGCTGAATTTACTACCATTTTGCGACTTATATTTAGAGTTTGTACGTCTTTACTACGGTTGCTAAGTTGTCCTTTCCCATTTTTATTTTTTCAGATTTCAAGATCGTCATTGTACCCCACTTGTACCTCACTGGGATACATGAAGATATTGTACCTCAATTACCTCACTTTTAAGTACATTTTGTAAATTTCATGATTTTGCGCCCTAAATTTACGGTTTGTCCTTCTTAGCAATGGTTGCTAGGTGTTGTTTGTGGTCCTTTCCCATTACTGTAAGATTTTGGATTCCCCACATCGGTTTTAGTATTCATACCAGATTTCAGGTTTAACTGACAAGTTTTATTTATGGGGGGTCAGGACCTAGTTTTGGGGATTTTTGTCCTTTTCCCATTGTTTTAAAATTTTGGTACCATCATTTTTGGATTCCCCGAATTTGTTTTAGTATCTGTACAAAATTTCAGGTTAATCTTACAGCTTTAAATTTCCAGGAGTGGGGGTCACTTTGAGGGGGCGCAATTTTTATAAATAAACTTGTTAAGGTCACGATTTATTATAAATGTTCTCGGAAAGGGTTATGGCTCTCATATGCTCTCGGTAAGGTTGGCAAGTTTGGCTCCACAAAAAGTGGTCCAGATCGCTTCTTTCCGTACTACTTCATTATTTTTTGAAATGTCCAATGTTTAATGATGTGAGAGAAGAGTTGAAGAATTTCATAAATCCGCTATTATTTTCAAATTATTTGGAAAATATTTAAAATGATGAATTAGTCTAAATACTTCTCTATGATCACAAACGACTAAACTTTGCCAAAATCATTTTACTTTGAATGGGAGACTTCTCTGGGGTGTCATCGACGCATATACAACAAACAGTTTTTAGATTGTATGCATTTCTGCTAACTCTGCTCTTTTAAGAAATCTAATATATATATATACATATACATTATACGAAAGAATAAATTAAGACACTACAGTACTGCAAAAAAACATACAACAGCAAAAATAAAGCATAGCCTTGGTTTAGGGAGTATCCCACGCCTTAACTACCTTTACTCATAATATTAGACCTAAATTTCTATTAAAACAAACCTTCACTTTCACCAAAAATTAAAAAAGATTTCAATCATAGTGTCTTATTTTGGGTTTCCTTTTTTTAATTACTTTCTTTTTCTCTTGTTCGTCGTTAACTATCTATTTTAACTTTTAATTTATGTGCGTCAGTTGGTTTTGATAAGTCATTGTAAATCAGCGGTGGACAATTACCAAGCTGCCCCAGCCAAGTGAGAGCGCGGAGGCCTGTTTTTCTCGCCGCATCGCCAACGTGCTGACTTCTACGTTTTACCATAGTTAGTAAATTTAATAGTTTAGAAACTTATTTTTTTATGTTATTGTCGATGATGGTAGCAATAATTAATGACCAAATTTATTGAAATCTTTTGAAAAACGATTAATCAAAACAATTCCTTTTTTATTAACTAATTGAAAATAACTTTATCATGGTATATAATAGAAAATGTCGTGCATTTTAGGTCACGTGGTATTGATAGTACACAAAAGTTCATCTCAAGATACGATGATGTCTTTATGATAATGGCCTTTTCTTAACTATGTGTTATCATAACTATGGTTTTACTGAGAAATACAGACAGAAGAGTGGATATGTATATTAAAGTTATACGTCATTAACCTCTGAGCCATTAAACCCTGACACAATCACCCCCGGTCAGTTGAATGACGAAATTCTGTGATAAAAGGTTTCACATATATGATACCAAAGCACTGGTATTTATATATATTTAATGCATTGTCTAGTGCAAATGAGTCTTCTTTCTTTTGGTCAACTTTATGGGTTTGTTTAATTGAACATGATCTGTTTGATAAGTCAAGGTAGAGATAAAAAAATGTTTTGGTAATTAGCTCCCTTCCTCTTGCTTAAAAAAAGACGTATCCATCAATAACAAAAAATGAAAATTATCAAAATTATCAACTTATGGGCACTCAAAGAAAATCTGTAGAAAGAAAGAAATTTGCAGAAAACATTTCTATTGCATCGAAAGAAAATAGATACAGAAAACTTGTTTCTCAGTAATTACCTGAATTTTTCACATCAATTGGCTGATTATTGCAATTAAACAAAACACATTCAACTTGATGGCATATTATAACCCCCTACCTCTGGAGTAAAATTCTTTTAAAAATGAAAACTAATGGAGAAAAATGAACTGCCCCTAGCCAAGCCCACACTTATTATTTAAAAATGTGAGCGCTTCACAAATTTTCTATGCAGTAGGATATAAATACTCTTCGCGCATTGCTCATCCTTTCGAAAGTGGTATCCAGGGAACATTCAGGGAAAACTTACAGAACTTTCGATGTGCGACAAAATAACTGTCTTATGCCTTTTTTGCATTGAATAAACAATAGAAGTAATGAATCAAAAACATACCTGCATGCTTTATGTATGAGACAGTTCAGAACTTTTACTACAACTGGTTAGCACTATCATCCATTCCATGAGTGTTTTCAGAAGTTTTGTTGAAAAGACAATGCTGCATGTACTAAGTCAAAATCGAATTATAATAGTACATCGCCTGTATTACAAACATGTATTAATCTTATAGAAGAGATAAGTTGAAGTAAAACGTTGCGTCTTCTCTCTTGTTCAATACCAGCTGCTGACTAGCACATGAATTATAGAAATCTGGTGTGTTTTTGGTACTACCCAAAGAATAAAATCAACACAAAAGAATGATGCCTTTTCCCTTTAAAGAATACCACGGTATTGGCCATGTACCACGCAGTGAGGGATATTTGTCAACTCGAGAATCAAAACATACCCTCAATGCAAGAGTAAAAGACGCGATTGTGTGGTCAACGTTAGCAAAAGGAGAGATGTCAAAAGCTCCTTATTTTAACCAATACGTTACCTCAGCATTTTTCTTTTTTGAAATGTGATGTAGCTACATGTTTCTTTATTAGCAACTCGATTGCTTAGCTTGGAAGGTGAAATCAGGTGAAAGGAAAATAGGCAATTGATGAGGCTGAGAATCCATTAAGTGTCAAAAAGCTTATGCAAGAATGTGACTTTAACAACCGATCAACGGTTTGGACCAAAACTTTAGTCGGACATAATAATTGGTGGGACAAAATTTTAGTCGGACAATATTAATGAATACTAAATACTTAATAATGAATATTTAGTCATTTTTGTCTGACTAAGTTTTGTCCGATAAGGTATCTTAAGTGACCGAGGGCTATTATTTGTAATTGATTTTAGCCCGTTTAATCTAAAGCCAATTGTATCTGTACTTATGCTTTACATCTCTTATGCTTTGCGTCGGAAGCCGACAATAATGACCTCCGGCTTTTTGCCCTCTCAAATGAACTTATGGTGAAACTCATTCGCCAATTGTATTTCCAACTAGTGTTTCTTCTTCTACCAATTGATTACCCAATTTTCCTCGCATGACCCGGTTGGCCTGACGGACTAATAGCCAAATGGTTTCCGTTTCAAATTAATGTTATAATTCAGAGTAGTTAAAAATAACACTAAACTGAAGTATTGGAATTTTTTGCGCGACTGGGAATTGAACACATATCTCACGGTATATAGTATTGATAGGTGTTACACCTTTCTTTTTTTTCCTTTTCTATAATAACTCATACTAATAAGTTCAAAAACATCGGAAAAGATATCAAAACATTGATAAACATCGTGAAACATCAATTTGATAATTTGTAATTAAATAAACATTGTAAAACATCGATTTGAAAATGCAAATGCACACACATTTCTAGAACGTATTGATCCTCTAAAATGATGCAAGCCTCATATATGGTGTCATTGCAAAAGAATTATTGAAAAACAACCCCCAAAAATATGATGTATGAATTTTTTTCTTTCAATTTTCAAATTAAATAAGTAAGGGATTTTTTTGTTGCAAATAAGAAACTTCTTATCAATTTTAGAAACAAAATTAGGTATAAGTATTTGCATTTGCAAATCCATCTTCTCTCTTATTCAACGTTTATAGTTTCTTAATAAAGAGTAGGCCAACGGAGGTGTCATTCAATGACAAGAGAAGAACAGTTCTAATAAGAAATCTTTTGTATGAAGATTCTAGGGAAAAGATAAAAAAAACAGTTTTATAAGAAGATATTGCAAATGTCTCAGAGAAGATAAATTGAAGTTGGATTGGTAGTATAAGACCCGTTGGGCCCTTTTAAATAAAAAAGTCTCACTTTACCAACTCTTTGATATATTAGCAGGAATGGGAAAAAAAGAAAAATTAAATTGCCTTTTGGTAAATAAGGTCACAATTCATCTAGAGGATAAAAATGTCTGAAAAGTTCAATACTGCTTGTTCATTATTTTACGAGAAAAAAAAACAAGTTCCTTCAAAAGAATTCCCCTTTTTGATATCATCGTCATCATCATCACAATCATCGTTCGACCGTGTTCAAAATCATGGAATTCATAACATTAGGGAACGTTCAAGTGTTACGTAACGCACTTTTGGGCGAATCTAAGATCTCTCCACCTTTGTATTGCTTTTAATAGGGATAAAGTGAGGTTTTAAGTAGGGGTGTAACAAAATGGGATACCCCCTTCTCCTTCTAGACGCTGCGTAACATTTGAACGTTCACTTACGCCAAACTTCCCTGTCCATTATTGCTGTCTCTAAGTGATGAATTCTTATACCTGTATCCATCAAGCTAAAATCTAGGAATGATAGTTTACTCCTAGATGTAGCAGGCCTAGGTTTCCATAATAGAAGTGAGGAGATTATCAAGTGTTCGGCAAACTGCACTCCTTTGGATCTCACAAATGCGAATACATAGGGAGCTTCCCATAGATTATGGAGATAGTGAGATGCCTTTTCCGAGAGAGATTCTGTGTTTTTGTTAGTAGGCGGGAGTAAGTTTCATCTTAAGTTTTCATGAGAGATTCCATGGCTCTGACACATAGAGTAGAAATGACTCGACAGGAATAAGTGCAATCGGATATAACCTGTTTTTTCTCCATAAGGGGGGATTGTGACAGCGCCATCCAGAGGAATACCAAAGAGGGATAGAAACCCTAGTGCTTTTCCTCGATTATAACTTAAAATTACCAAAAAAGGACAAAACATGGCTAAAACCAGTAGAAAATCGACATATTTCATGAACGGGTGGTCTTATGATCTTTCGATAGATTCCGATAAAAGGTTGACCAGATTCCGATTGTTACCCCTCAGCTACAATAAGTATCGTGTTCCATTATCTTGATAAACACGTAACAATAAACCATAAACCATAAAAAAGTGTTCAACTTTAAACCTTATAGTGGTAAATGGAGGTCAAAAAGGTCCAATAACAAATATTGATCCTATATATATCAATGTTTTTTTATCTGTACATAAAAGACACTTCTGTGAGGACTACGTGGTATACAAACTATTTTATTTAAATCACCAATTAAAAAGCGTTGTAGGAAGAAGTTGAAAGGGAAAATTTGAGGGCTCTTTCACAATATGATATGTTAAAGATATAAAGATATGTTAACCATAAATATTGATGTTATGATACAGACTTATTGCGAAGAAAATAATTTAGATAGGAGAATACAGGAATGGAAAAAATCAATTTATAATCAGTATAATCATAATCATTAGACTAAATTAGTCTACAATTCTATCTAATATTTATCGGTTTTTGCGGGAAAAACTTGACTGAGCGCAGCGAGTTCAATTTTCTATATACCGAGGTCAATTTTCTCCGAATTGGCCAGGATAACAACAGATGATTAGTTAATAAATAATAGTTTAAACAAATGAAAAACAATGAATAAGTATTAATTAGTCTCAAGTTAATCAGACATTCCAAGTAGGATTCAAGTTTCGAAGAACAACCCAGGCGAACATTTTTCCATTTTCACTTGTTGCCTCCCACAGAACAAATTTAAGTTTGCTATAGAATTACCAAATCAAAACTTTATGAATAATTAATGAATGTCTAGGTTAGTATCAAAAGACCCAACAGACCTCAAAAATTTCTCATTATATTTAATGATTATCTCCATTTACGGTGAATTCTGCGATAAGTTGTTAATATTTAACACAACTTTTATACATATAAATACGGATTTAAATGACTGCACTCCATCATATAAAGATACGAGAAATTTGTTGAAACTATTAATTATCGACCAAATCATTTAAAAATTTGACAGAATTACAGCTTATAACCCTTAACTATAGTTAACTTATTATTTTATTAAGTTTTTTTTTAAAAAAATAATAAAAAAGTAAAAAAAATCGAAAATAAATCGGAAAAAAATCGGAAAAAAGTATAAAAAAATCAAAAATTTAATTTTTTTTTTTAAAAAAATCGAAAAAAAAGTTTAAAATAATCAAAAAATCAAAAAAAATCGAAAAAAAAATCGAAAAAAAAATCGAAAAAAGTATCATAAGCGTGCTTAGTGTATCAAATGACGCACATACCGATAACGAATATTCGTAAAGGTTGCGAGTATCTTCGTAACATTCGTTAGCATTGGTTCACTTCATATCGAGTTAAATAACATGGCGGTGTTGTTGTTCAATAAATATAAGAAATATACTTTTATTATAATGATGAAATTATTTTATTTTTGAGTGTAACAGGGAAGGTGGAATTAATTAATTACCAAGAATTGACAATAAAAACGATGTACCGTCAACAGATGTGAGATGGAACGTTTTTGACTACTATATCGTTGAAAAACTGAGCCCCGAAACGTACACAAAACTTCGAGTACTGATTCCAAGATCTTTGAACACCCCCAAAACTTCACTTTAATTGCACCAAAATATGAATCTTTGGCTTTTTTTATACAGCATATGAATATTCAACAAATTAAGGGTTGAAATTCTGTTTAAAAAGGGTAAAAACAGTGTATCCACAAATCTGCAAATTTTGGCGTCAATTATATTATTATGATTTATTTACCTTACAAAATCGTTTTTGCTGAAATATATTTGTTCTTATTCTTCTATTCTTCTTCTTCTTGATATTTAAAGTCAAATGAGAAAATACAATCAAACGTGAGTAAATTGTGGGTTATTTGTGGATGATGCTATGATTATCAGAAAGGAAGTTAAAGGATAATCAAAAAGATATTTTTTATCTCATTGAATGTTCTTTAGCTGTAACTGAAGTATTTTGGGAAGAAGTGTTAATCTAAAATTAAGGCAAACACGTAGAGGTTTATTCTTTTGTATTGTATAACCTTTTCTTACCAGATCGACCGTTGCATGACACACTTTTTCATTTTATAAATTAGAAATTAAAAACATTATTTTTGTATTAATTATATAGGTTTACCATCTACTTTACCTCCTTTATTTTTCGATTGAAGTTATTTGAAGGGGCTAACCATTAAATTACGCATGTCAGAGAAGATGGAGAGGGTGGGCGTATATTTGATAACAGGCATATACATTCCTTATTTCTCTGACGATTGCCCGTGCTGTGCCATGCCCTGAGGTAATGTTGCTGAATGCTCCCCAGGCTCTGAGTCACCTCAGATTCATCATCAACTATGGGCTGACCTGGACTCTTGGTTTCATGGCTTATTCATTCTGGTTTGGAGCTTTAGCAGCCGGGTTTTCTGTCACGAGGGATTTGGTATTCATGCAGGAATCAAACCGTTCAAGCCCTCCGGGCTGCAGCCATTGCTACATATCCACCAAGGGCTGGGCTTTGCTAAGTCTTTCGACCAACGCATCGATAAAATTGAAACCCGGGATAGCGTCCGGCTCATACATACATACATACATACGTAATGTGACAAATATTCCTATTTTGCCAACTCCCATTACACAGACTTTTAAGACCACAAAATGTTTTAAGATAAAAAGACAAAAAGAACAGTCATAACTGTACTTCAAACAAAGAATGTTATTTTAGTGTTCTTAATAGGAAATTTAAAAAGTTGGTGCAACAGGACAAATATTTCTGTTACAACAACCTCCCCTAAGTCAACACCTTTTAAGAATAGTATGGCGGCTGCGTAATGGAACAACTTTTTTCAGACACTATGGGAAGTTACCGTTGTGAGCCCAAATCATGCATCATTTATATTAAGCCAAATAATGTTATCTACTTTAAAAAAACATTGTATCGTATGATTTATTCTGTGAAATTGGAATATATATCAATATCATACAAAAGGAAAAGAATGAAAGTGACTAATCTCTTCTAAAATTGTCATTCTATAGCTTACATCAAAGCATATTAAACCTGTTAGATGAAAGTCATTTGATCATGTCTGACTTTTTTCCCTTTTGAGATGCCACTTGTTTCATACAGGAGAAACCAGGTGGAACCATGTTTTCCAGATTAAAATGCTAGGCTTATAAGACTAGACAGCACATCCTTTAAACATATGTTGCTACCTCCTTCCTGTTGTCAGCAGGGAGGAATCAGTATAATATTCTCATGTAAATTTTGTGACAGAAATTCAACAGTTTTCTACCCATTATCATGTTAAGAACCACCACCTTTTAAAAAGATGATATTGCATAATATTGGTAATATTACAAAAAAAAAAATTGGAAAAATTTGGGAAAAATCATCACATTTCAAGATGTCGTAATAAATTTTATTAAGATAAAATGCACAGCGCTAAATAAACTAAAATTTTCATTCACATTTAATAAGTGATACAAATATATTAGTTCGTACCAAATAAGACAACTTTTTATTCATGTAATAATGTACGGTAGATATGGTTCGTCTGGAAAATATTTGGTAAAATCTTTGAATGTCTTAAGTATATCATTGATATATCAACCTAAAACACCCCGTGATACGAATAATATTTCAAAATCTTGCTTAGCCTACCATAGTACTTTCTGTTAAATCTCTCTAGAGAATTATCCACCATCATGATGCACAGAGATGCAAAAACACTTTAAACGCCAAATTTAATTTTTTTTATTGTTTACACAGGTAAAAAAAATCTTATTTATACTTAATATTTTGGGTGTATTTATATACTATTTTTACTCAATAGACAGGAGTAAAAAACAAGGTTTTTGGGGATCAGAGCAAAAATGTGAAAACCGTAAATCTTAAACCTGGAACTGCAAAAACACTTTTTTTAATCCTAGAAAACAAGATCACGAACTAATGCAGAACTTTTAATTTTTTACCAATCACAGTGTGCCCCAATTATCTTTTTGATCATTCTTCAAACATTATTAAAACTATAAAATAAGCCT
>JAUKPT010003931.1:0-11574 GCA_032273505.1 Nanomia bijuga | reverse complement strand
TTTTTTTTGTCTTTCCTCCCTCCCCCCCCCCCCCCGCAAAAAAAAAGAAAAGATTTCTATCCGAGATGGGTCCAGGTAGCAGAAAATGTGAGATGCACACTAAGAAACGAAATTTTAAATCGCAGCGATCCGACTTTACTCTACATTTATGTTGTTTACTCGATCTTGCGGACTGATGTCCTTTTGAAAAATAGTCTCTTCCATGGCCAGCTTAAGGTAAACTTAAATTAAAGCTAACCATTCTCTTCTCAGAGTGAAAAATAACATTCTGCGACTAGGGATGAAAAAAAATCCTCAGCATGCTCATCAAAATTAAAATTTCCTTCCTTTCAATCTTCAATAGAAACTGACTTTTATACATGCTGATTTTCAATACGTGCTTTCACACTTTCCCTTGGTTATATCAATTGTACATAAGTTCACTTGATTTTAGAAATGAATTCAAGTTCGAGATAAATGATTAACGAGTATGTCACGTTATACTTTAAAAAATACACAAATTTAAAATCTTTTTTCTCAAATTTTCTGTTCAACTTTAATTGATTTTCTTCATTCGTATAATGAATTATTAAAGAAAGAATAAACACCTAAACATAGAAGAATCGAAAACGTTGTCATTTTTATGAGTTTTCTGAACATTACATCTTTAATAAACATTAAAATTTGGAGAAAAGGAATGTAATTCAGGACTTAAAATAATTTTTCAAACTTGTTCGGAAAGGATATCCGATGGTCTGTAATTTGAGTCAGATATCATCCAATGATGTTAAAACTAATATGAAGCCAAAGCCTTTTTCTACCAAAATTGAATTCGTCAAGAATAACTCAATCCACTGTATCTGTACCGAGGGAAAATCTCGCACACTGTCCCACAAAATTCCTATTGTTTTCCATTAAAATTAGAGAAACCCTATTGAATTTCCAGAAATCTTGTACACTTTTACAGGGAGTGATTCACACCTTGGTCTGTACTGTGCGAATAAACTGATTGTGTTCAGCTCTCTCTCCAAGATGAGCTACATGGTACTCCTTGATTTTGTTTTCCAATGCCAGAGAAAACCATAACTTTCATTGAATTATTTTCATTGCAAATGGCACTTAGAGTGTAAAAAGATGAAAATTGGTACCTCTGTGGCGGATAACTGAATATTCAGCTCCAACAGAGAAACTATTGCGTTTTACCAGTCAAATATTGAGACACAAGCCACAATGGTCAATGAGGGGTAAATCACTGTCGAGAAATTTCGTACACCTCCATGAGAATTCCTATTGTTTCCTATTGTTTAAACAGAAATCTCATAAACTTTTTCTAAGAGTGATTTCACCTCGATGGACAGGAGTAAGATAAAAGATCATTTTTATGTTGGGACTAATAATATTCCCCAACACGTTGGAGCATTTTAATTCGTTCATCTAGTCACCGGGCACCACAACTCGCACCTATAGACAAATATGTTACTTCTTCTCCACTACTTAAACTAGGCTAAAAAAAATACCGATGGTAAACCCATTTTTTGTCAAAAGGTCGATTTCTTTTTGATCAGAAAATCAAATTTTGCGAATTTTGGCAATTCAAAACTATATTGCCAATATGTAAGCGATGTAATAATGATGGAAAGAAGTCAAATGTTGCTTGAAAAATAGTGGCGAAACTTATGCGAATCTTATTCGTATGTTTGTTTTCTTTTTTTCTTTATCTTTATTTATGTTTTATTCTTGATTGAATAGTCATGGGGCAGGTTGAGGTATTTTAAAAACCAAAAAAGTAAAAAAATTCGACCTTTTGATCCATTTTTTTTATCTTAGCCCTATAATCTTGGAAGAACGTAAATTTGATCGCCGGTCATAGAGTCAGGCAGTCAAAATTTTGAACGGACGCCACAAATGTTGAGTGACATGATGTTTTTTGATGCTATATAAGAGGTCATTCAAAAAGGTAGTCATCGGGGGAGGGGGTCAGCCAAAATGTTCACTATTGATGACATGGGGGGCGATGGTGACGTCATCACCAAATCTTTATTGTTAACAAGGCGAGTACGTAAGCGTAACGGGAAGTGTTCAAAATTTACAGGAACAACATACATCGGTTTCAGGGGCGGATTTCTGAAACCATGTTGTCAAGGCCGTAAAATGCGAGGATGGCGAGCATCAATTTGACACCACTGTAAATCCGCCCATGGGACTTTTGGGGCAAAGACTTTTTCAATATGGAGGGGTGCCAAAGTATATTGTGAGGGCAAGTACTTTCTTCTCCGTAAGGTTTTTTTGGACCCACGTATAATGGGGAGGGCAACACTATTTTTGAGGGCCATTTTTGAGCCAAATTGGGGGAGGGACAATACATTTTTTGAGTATATAATTTACTATGGGGCAACAATTTTTTTAGGTAGAGAATTTTGAGCACTCTCTAACTAATAGCTGGACATTCTTTATTTTGGCTGTCATTATTTAGAATGCCTGCTGTTCCACTTGTATTTGATAAGAAAGTAGGCGAGGTCATGACAGGGAGTGCACTTGTTTGTGTTATACTTTCCCAATTCTCATGACGTACGTGCACTGTATAAACATGACTTTGATTTAGTTCAGCAAAATAAAAAAACATGAAAACATATGATTGGCCGACAGAATGAGTATCAAAACAAATATCGGGTTTGTCTCTTATTTGTCTCTCGGCAAATGCAAACTGCATTCATAAAAATTGAAACAATTTGATTTATGTAAAACAAAATCCGAGTTCACATTTCAGTGTATGCAGTTTAGTCTATTTCAGACGATGTAAGCATTGCTACAATTTGATTGGTTTAAAACGCTCCATATATGGAACAAACTTGCTTTTGTTAAGTTGTTTTAACGCGATTGGCAAAACGCGGGACCAATGGTCGTTGAATGTTACTTATAAAAGTTTAATTAGAACCCTCTTTTATATACACACATATACCCATCACTCCAAATTAGGAGATAAAATTGTATAAGTAGCGCGCCAATTTGATAACTGATCCTCTCAAGATATTATTATCTCTCTCTGGAATTATACCTGCATATACCAAGACCCTAATTTATACATAAATCATGGTAGGAACAACTAATTTAAATTTTTTTCTTCTTTTATTGAGGCAAGATTTGCATGTTTTTATGTACATTTCGGTTCAGTCAAGGCGACCTTAGCAATTAGTTTTCTGTCTTGTTACACGTATTTTCGATACAAACTTAATGTACACTTTATTTTCGAACATGCCCCCTTGTTTTGTTTTTTCCAAAACATTTTATTGAATGTTGCATATGAATGATTTAATATTGTATCAAGTAAGTAGATTTCTCGTGTGTGCATTTATGATCGACGAGAAATAATAGCATGGTACTTTTACAGATCGGACTTCCCGTGCGTGATTAAAATCTTAAATGTAGCTCGCTAGCATTATAAGTATCATGTGTTTTTATATGCATTGCGTCCATTGTCAAGAACCTATCAATCTCTATTAAAAACATAGGTATACTGGGTATATTTATAGATTATTAGCTGGTTGTTAACATGAAAACAAACTAGATATCTATTCCGTCCATGACATATAAATGTTGAGGATAGATAGCTACTTTTGTAAAACTGTACCCGTAGGCTTAATTCATTGATCACATACAGTCCATGGTATGACCTTCGCTATTTAATTCCATTATCAATGTCCCTAAATGATTTTCTTTAAGAAGTTTGAGTTCTCCACTAACGTGCTTCAAAACAAAACAAACCCCTCCCCCTTGCTTTTCTCGTCATGTGTATCTTCCTCTCTCGTCTGTGTTTACAACTCACCATCTGAATTAGTGTAAAGGGTTATCTTAAAGTTTGCCATCAACTTCTTGTACAACATGAAACATGATTAACTGAGAATTGTGGTGGCTAATTAGTTGTTTAGGTGACAAATCGTGGAATTAATAACTTTCTTTGATTTGGCAGGCTGATCAACTTACAGAAGAACAAATTGCTGAATTCAAAGAAGCTTTCTCCTTATTCGACAAAGATGGAGATGGTACTATCACCACTAAAGAATTGGGAACTGTCATGAGATCATTGGGTCAAAATCCAACTGAAGCAGAGTTACAAGATATGATCAATGAGGTTGATGCTGACGGTAACGGTACCATAGACTTTCCAGAATTTCTTACTATGATGGCACGTAAAATGAAAGATACAGATTCTGAAGAAGAAATCAAGGAAGCTTTCCGTGTTTTCGATAAAGATGGTAACGGTTACATCAGTGCAGCTGAATTAAGACACGTTATGACAAACTTGGGAGAAAAATTAACAGACGAAGAAGTTGATGAAATGATCCGCGAAGCAGATATCGATGGAGATGGTCAAGTAAATTATGAAGGTAAGTTTCTGATAAATACATTTGTCTGAATTTTTAGTTAAAAATCTTTTGAATGTCTCAGAGTTATGTTTTATATATTTTATTTAATATAAGTCAGTGACCTAGGCCATTATCGTCCAGTCTGCCGTACTTGCCTTAGGTTCCCCATTCCTTAAAGACATAATTGCCCTTGACAGCTTCAGTGTCATTTTTTATCTTTAACTTAACTGTCTTGTTCCCTTACCTACACCCTTAAAATTACTTCAGTTCTCAACCAAGGGGAATGGCAGTGTAGATTTGTGCAGTTCTATAGATATACCAAAACTAAACTTTTACAACATACCTACTTATTCCTAATTATTGATTTCTTTTCTTTTTTTATTTAGAATTCGTCAAAATGATGATGTCCAAATAATATTGGTTGTTGGCAAATTACACGTTTATACACACACATCGTTATGTACTTACATCCCAATGCATGTCAAGCCAGAGATGATGAATAATGTTCTGTAAGCGCTACTCCAATGAACAATGTTTTCTGCGCTTTTTTAATGACATAACTGGGTAATGTTTAAAGTGATTTTTATTTAAGTCCCTGTTGGGTTGGGACTTTCGAAATTGTATTTATTTGAACAAAGTAATAATTAATTCTCTGATAAATAGTTTTGGATGGCTTGTTTTTTCTGCCTTTGAATGACAACAGTCTTATAATTTTAAAAGATACTATTTACAAAGTTAATCTTTTTTTATTTTAAGTCGGTACACCAAAAAAAAACGTATCTATGAAACCAATTTTTGAATCAAATATCAAGAATCATGTAGCAGTATGAGATACTGTTTTCTCATGCAGTTTCGAACAAAATGATTGTCTTGGCAAATCATTTAAAACAAGAGTGCGTTCATTTTCAAAGTTCGCTTTGTTATTCATCAGCACTATTGTGCGGGTAGTTTTGACAAACTTGATCTACCTTCTTCAAGGGTGTGTCAGTGTCCTAGAAAAGTAAACCCCCACCTGATTTTTACGGAGTCAACCCCCAGCAAAATCCTGAGACCATTGGATTTTGTGGGTATCAACTTAAGCAAATCGCTAAAAAACTCAAATTGTGAAAGTTTCTACTTGCAAAACGAAGTATATGATAAATGAATTTAAGCAGGTGCTTTGTTTGAGATAGATGAGTACTCTTTGCAACACTATAAATTTGAGGGAGATCCAAATATTATTTGTGCTGATGGATTTTGAGTGTGCATGCAGACACTTCAACCCCCACCTAGAAAATGTTACCCCACCTTCGCACTCAACTCAACCCCTGCCTGATTCTTTGAACAGCCTTAACCCCCACCTTTCAGGCCACTTTGAAAAAGGTCTCAACCCCCCCCCCCTCCAGCAGCCTGGGGGTGGACACTATGTACAGATCAGAGGAAACGAATACATTATAAAGAATAATAAAAGACAAGTAGAGAAGATCGGGGTCAGCTGGAGAGTATACATTAATTTGAACATATAATAAACTTAACTGTCTATATTGTAAGTCTATACGACGACGGTATTGCAATAAGGTGAACAGGCCCAAAAGAACCAAAATAGGGAAATACAAAACCGTAAGTCGTCAAGACAACGGTATTACGAGAAGTCTAAAAGGTTTAAAATTAGAGAAATACCAAACAAAAGGAAAATACGTGATTAAGCGATCAAATACAACTGAATTAGTAATTATTATAGATTCCTCAGACCTTTTGACCTAACCAACTAATATATGAAACATAAGACAGTAATACGGAAATTCTTTAAGATGGATATTTAAAGGAAATTTAGAAATTATTTAGAAATCAGATAAAGGAATTATTTAGAGTCAAGTATATTTATATATGCTCTGGGCGAACCAGAACAGTCACTGAGTGCTTACAGAATTCAGCAAAAAGACAACTTAAGGAACTTTTAAGAGAGACGACAAAGAGTTTGGTTAACTAATATTATTTAATTTATTTATTACAAGTATATTTAGTGTATATGATTGTGGAATTATTTATAAATATTTTGTGAGGAGAATTTATAGCAGAAAATAATACTAATTCCAATTGTATATCCGTCTTTTGGACTGACTTAAACCCACACTCTACCGCCAAACTAAGCATTATAAACAGAAGCAAAGCTACGCACATTTAAGTAGTAATTAACAGCAGTTTATGGTATTTTATGACCATTTTGATACTTATCTACTAACATTTCAATGAAAATAATGTATCATTTTTTTGACAAATTACCATTAAATACTTAGTCTTTACTTTAGGGGGTAAGAGGGTGGGTTGATGGAAAAAAGGCATATTTAAGCCACTAAATTTTAAGACAAACCACCTGATTTTTTTAGGAATTAACTTAGACCTACTCTTATTCTTTATAAATTTTATAGAACTATCTTTATTACACCCATAATGAAGTGAACCAAGTGTCCTAGTCATATAGGTGAGTTTTCCTTTGTACATTTGGTGGTAGCATGCTATTTGGCAGTACTTCCACATGTATTAATAAACAAATTAAACACAAAACAACAGAACAATTTTGTCTTTTCAACCTGAGCAGTCTTATTAACACTTTATCTTAAAATTTGCAATTAATATAAAAACATGATCAATTAGGTAGAATAATGATGTGAAAAAAATATGGAACAGAAAACAAAAAAAAACTTACTCTTGATCTTCTTTTTTTATCGTCACAGCTAATTCTTTTAATTTTTCAAGGGCCTAAAGAATAGAAATGAGATATAAATAAATGTGAAAAACATGATGAATACATTTTACTGCAAACTTCTTAATCATGAACATTGTTAACATTGTCATCTGCACTCAAGTGAATTAATAGAGCAAAAGTTACTACTTACCAATCGAGTAGCTTTACGGTATCCTTTGATTAAGATTTGGGGATGGACATTTTCTTCGATCAAAGGTTTGATTAGCCTTAAAAATTCAACAGCAAGTAATACAACACTGGTTGTTCCATCACCAACCTGGAGACAAAAAAAATCATTTGATAATGAATGACCTTAAAAAACAATATTTCTTGTAGTTCGATCAATACAGAGACAACCCAGATATCTTCCACTTGAAATCTATATGATTTGTCATGACATTTCCTGTACATACTTGTCAAGACAGATGTTTACAAACATCTAAATCAGTGAAAATATGGGATCTAAAAATCCAGACAAAATACCAATTCTAAAACAGTTAAAAATCTAGACAATCAAGACATTCCAGCCCTGCAATATGAAACAAAAAAGGTAGTACCTCAGCATCTTGTGATTTAGCAATGTCTACCAGTGTTCTGGCAGCAGGATGGACGATATCCAATAATTTCAAAATTGTTGCTCCATCATTGGATATGGTTGCTTTTTGATTACCAACCACAATCAATTTATCCATGCCCCGAGGGCCAAGTGTTGTTCGGACAGCATCAGCAACAACTTCACATGCATTGATGTTACTGATTAATTGAGGAATTCCTTGAGAGGAATCAGTTCCTTCTTTCAATAAAATGATTTGTGGTTGCTACAAGAAGTAATAAGACTATAGTTCAAAGACAAGATAAAGCTTAGAAAAGAAGGAAAAAAATGGTAGATTTTTACCTACATTCAAATAAATATTTTTTAATTTTTAATTTTATCATTATCCTTCATGAAAATTGCCTTCAAAAGTTTAATAATCTTTTCATTTAATGTAATTCATTTTGATTACACATCAGCTTAATGAAGTCATTGTGAAGTTTACATTCTGTAGGGGGGGAGGAGGGTATTCAAAAAGAGAAATTCTAAACCAAGCGCTTCCCTCTTTGATAATTCTGAGAAAATATGTTTAGTGTTGTCAAACAAGTCTGTTAGCCTAGGTTAAAAAAACCAAAACAATTGACAATATATTATTTGCGAGTATATCTCCCATGTGTAAGATTCATTCATTATGCATATTCATACTTTGTAGTACTGTGTTTGTGAGAGTATTTCGTTCTGATATTTTTTAATTCACATGTGAATTCTTATTTCATTTCTTTCGTAATTCTTATATATTGACCAATGAAATATTTTTTGGGATGAAGTGAAGAAGTCAACTGGTTTTGGGAGTTGATTTGATTCATTCTTTGTTGCACAAGAAAGTTTGATAGTAATTCTCTCACTATAACTCAAAGTTGTTAACATTTGTTTGTTATGAAAGAGTTAAGATTCCATTTCCATTAGAAAAAACAACTAATTTGAGGTGTACCTTATATGCAAATAAAGAACAGTCATTTATTTTCATTTTCAACTCTCGCCATATATATGTATGGAAATGGGAAAGCATTCGATTTCTGTTTATACATTGTTTTTTATTATTGCCCTAACAAGTAAACAGATATAGTAAGACTTCCTTGCATTGTTTTCTTACATTTATCATCAAATAGTTAGCTCCAGACTAACTGGAGAACAGACTGGAATCTAGATTTTTAACTAAACCTTAATATGGGGACATTTAAGATGGAAAATGAGTTTTTACAACCATAAAAATTCTTATATTTGTATCGTATTAATTTACAGTTTTATATTTATTCATGCCATGGGTGTTATGGAGGAGTTAAAATCCTGAGGAAGAAAAGAACCCCTACAAAATAAACCAAAAAATAATTTTGACACTCCCAAAATCTGAGATTTTTCCAGATAGATGGGTAATCAAAACAATGGCTGGGACATAATAGCGATTGGAGTATGTTGTGGGATCCATTACGATGCTCTGAAATACAAATCATCGTAAAATAAAGTAACGATTGGTAAGATAAATATGGATTTATAAAGAGAAAAATATAATTTCTTACCACCATCCTGGACCTGTAGCTGCAATATTGTTATTCCGGAATGTTCTCGTGAGTGTGCAGATGTTCTATGGCCGTTCTATGCTGAGTCAGGATAATTATGTGCGTTTGGTGTATAGTTTTTATGAAAATTTGAGTTTGAAGTGATAGCCAAGGGAAAATATTATGCAATCGAGAGGCAGGTTGCCCTGGCAGCGCGGGAAAAAGCAGGCTGCTCATTTTCAAAAAATTGTAACCACATTGTGCAAATATAAAATAAAAACCGTTGGGTGCCGTTTGCAGCATTGAATTACGAAACCGATGAGGTTTACTCTTCTGCAGCGCGCGGCTAGTGATCATGCAATATTACTGTTATTCAATAGTGGTTATCTCCCACACCCTTTTTTATATTCAGGTATACACCCGCTTGACGGGTTTAATAACAGGCCAAGACACCATGAATAAAAGTTCACTTAGAAATTGTACTTATAGCAGAATGTAAGACTCATATTATTTGCTGATTAAGCAAAAAGTTGCACTTCAAGAAGTCGTGTAATCGGTCAGAGATAACAGCACCATGGTGGCCCATCGTCTTCATGTAATATTTCATTCAAAAGACCTTATCTTTTCATTTTTATGCATCTTTCTTACGCATTTTAATTTTCAATTTCAATTTTCAATTTCAATTTTAATTCTACTTTTCATTTTTGATTTTCAATTTTCATTTTCATTTTCATTTTCAATTTTCAATTTTCAATTTCAATTTTATTAATTTCAATTTTCAATTTCATTTTCATTTTTCGATTTCATTTTCCATTTTCATTTTCATATGAAATAGATAAAAATAAGTATTTTTAAAATTCCGTCAAAATCCCAAACCCTTACTTAGGGAGGTATACCCATTAATAGGTGTTTCGATATTGTATTGTATTTTTTACATAACTTTATTCATTTGTCATTCCAAATCTGAAAAAGAATAAAAAAAATTAGGGTTTCCAGCCAAAATTCCGCTAGAATGACCCAAGCAGTTTACCCTTTCTTCTATATCTGTGGTACATTTGTGTAAATGAGACGTGAAATTTGATGGCGCCATGCCATTATTGAGGAATTTAGTTCGAAAATGTCCCTTAAAAAAACTGTCAAAGGTAAAACATTATTTAAAAATGTGATGCCAATAAAAATAAATATATGGTTCCAGTCAAAATCGGGGTATTTCAACCATTTCTCATCCTAAAATATCATGATTTTAGCCTGTCTTGATGTGATTACTCATGGTGTAACATACCATGCATTTATATGGCATTGTGTCTTAAAGCATGCATAAACGAATTCCGTGCTCATAACTATTCACAAGAGAGAATTTGATGACTTGATAAATCGTAATGTTACAAAGGAAACGTAATAACGAAATTGCGCGTGGATAATTAGTCTTGTAATTAATTTACATTTATAATACAATACTTCGATGCATTAACTACATTCCAGAGGGTGATTAATTACTCGTAAATTTTGCTTACACCAATCGCGGAATGTTTTATACTTAATTAATTCTATTTAATATAAGACAATGCAGCAGAGTTCACTCACTGAATAACGGGTATACCTCCTTAACACTTCAATCCTTAAATTTAAGTGAGTCATACACGGCCACACATCTTGCCGACAAAAAATCGAGTTGGTTGTTGTGGGATCAGCTGCAATCAAACCGCGCTGCTCAGTTTATTTACAAGTATGTCCAGAATACGCGGGGACGAATATATCTTTTGGGAGAAAATTTTGGGGGAAATATGGGCCTTTCGTACTTTTTGCTATTATAGTCAATAAGTCATTTGATTTTATATTTTTGGTTACGTGCTTTCTACAGCATGTACATATGAATAGCATCTCTACTCTCAGTAATTTGCAAGTTACCTATTCAACGCATTCTTGATTTATATCAGAAAATCAACACATCAGGTTTAACTGTACGTGAAGTTTCTGGAATAATTTTCAAATAATTATTTAACGGAACCACATTTCAAACAGCTTTCAAACAGATTAAGAGATCGAAAAGAAATTGTACTGATGGTTAATTTAGTGAATGCAACAACTGATATTTTACCAGAGACTTGAGAACTCGGACTTTTGATTATTTTACTGTAAATTTCTGTATTTATCAGAATAACTTTATTTGAGTCCATACTATAATAATTAAGAAATTCGAGTCACAGGCTCGCGCCTCTACGACTCGCTCGCAAATTATATCTCAAAATCGTTATCATTTTCTTCCCAGGCTCGATCCAATTCCCTCTTGATGTATTGATGTTAGGCGCATGGACTACATTCTTTGGTAAGTTATTCCAGATTCTTATTGTCCTGTAGTAAAATGAATTTTGTTGGCATCCACGGCTTCCATCATTTGGAGTGTATTCTACAAGTTGG
>JAUKPT010003930.1:0-11574 GCA_032273505.1 Nanomia bijuga | reverse complement strand
CTGCTTTTTGCTACATAATTTTTAGCGTTCAAATATACCTTTTGCCCGCCCACCCACCCACACCCCTCATAAAAAAAAGGAAATTCCCTAATAACCAAAAAATGTCAAAAAGTTTAGTCTAGTTCAATATTTCAATTCCAAATCGTATAGTAATACCCCAGTAATCCTCTCTCCAACGAAACTTTTTGCTTATCTTAAACAATTAAATTATATCGCAATACCACTTCTTTTCTCGGTAAACTCATTACCATTTTCAACATTTTCAACAACAGCAATATCACAACAATTACACTTTGTTTCTATATGTAAGTAGGTGCTAACCATAAGAATCGATACCGACTTCTTAACAAATTATCGGCACGGGTCGCACGCAACGCCGACTATATATCATATTATCTAACCACATACAGTATAGCTCGTTTCGTTAACCAACTCGGGTTTTTTGATCTAAAAAAGTCGGAAATCGGAAATCAACCGGGAAACATTGGTCGGAAAAAACTGAAAAAGCACAATCAAGTGTCGATACACAAGAAACAAATGTATATGAAATAAACATAAGCAAATCTTGTAAGTTGCAGAGAAAACAGATGCTAAGAATAAATAAATAGAAAAGAAGACGTCTTAATTAGTAATGGTATATCTAAATAGACGGTAATAAAAACTAATAACATGCATGGCGGAAGGTATCTGATATTTTATTATACAGTATTTAATACAAGGCGGTAAACTGGACAGAGAAGAAAATAGTTAACTCTTTCAGCAACTTTTCGATCCTGATGATAATACGTGAAGTTTCGCTCACCGACCAATGTGTAAGGTACAGTTAAATCGTATTGCGTATAACAGTGAAAAGAGCACTTGCAACTTTTAAATGAAGTGTTAACCGACTTTTATTATCAATTTCAAAAAAGAAAATATTCGGTACTTATCGTTTTTATTGATAGGTTTGCTTCTCTATCGTGTTTGACTGTTAGGTAGGAATGTATTCTTGGTTCGATGGAAAGAAGAGTCTTCAACAGGCAAAAACAAACATAAAAATCATTCCATCAGAAATTGACAATACAAAATTGTGACGGAAGCTTATGTTGAAATTTAAAACAAAAGTGTTCTGCGCGGTACAAGTAATTGACATCTTTCACTAACTTCTCGTCAAAGTGAAAGTTGTTGCGTGTAGCAGTTTAACCGAGCGCTTAAAGATTTTATACGAAGTGTGAACCGACTAGTATATTTCAAAGTATAATCTTCGATAATGGTCGTTTTTTTGTTTGTCAATTTTCATTGTTTGTTTTTCTTCTTTTTCGATCGTGTTTGATTGTTTGTTAGGCAGAAATGTATTCTTTTGATTTAGGTTAAACTGGCATAGTAAACAATCAAAGAAAAGGTGATTTTAAGAAGGTAACGCCGCATCTTTGTTTTCAAGAAGATGCTTCCTGATCTATGATATCCATGGACTTAATAAGAAACATCCCAAACAAGGGCCTCGGTGGTCACTTTCATTTCTGTCTGGGAAAAGACTTAAAGCTACAACTTTTGCCAAGATAATTTTGGCCAGGGAAGAAAACGGGGACGGGGAAACTTAGGTATTCACTTAAAAATTTCACCGGGGATGAACTTCATTGTTTATTTCTTTGCAGGGGCTGTGATATTTTGGTGAGGAATTGGTTTTGTAAAAGAATTATGGCCGGGGTTTTTGTAACTGGCCGAGGAAGTCCTCGGTGATGCATTTTGCTTCCCATATTTTCCTCGCTGGGTTTTTTTTTGGCCGAGGCAGTAGCCACCGAGGTACTTAGTCGGGACTCGATAAGAACGAGTACCAAAACTAGCCTGAAAGACATCAACATCACACACACAAAAGAAAATGTCATGTGCGGAAGTAAGGTGACATCAGTGGTCAAAATAACAGCCAGTGATCGGCAATAACTAACGAAAAAATAAAAATAAATCAGCAGAAATAAGGGTAAAACCGAGTTATGAAAGAAATACATACATTTACGTAGTTCAAGCATTTCTTTCGGTTACTATCTTATGCTTTTAGAATGACCCATACTAATAATAGATAGCAAAAACCCTGTAAAACACCGAGTTGAAAAGTCTCAATTTTTCAAACGTGGACGTCCACTGAACGTCCGCGACAAAAAAATAAAAAATGGCATCAACTGCTTGCTCTTTATATGATAGATACTTCCAATATACTTTTACTTTGGTATAAATCAGTATTGAAAATCATAAATTAAACAGAAATTACAACTCACATATGCCCAGGATATAACAAGTTAATGAAATATGTCATAAATATACCAATCAGCTTCCTTCAGAATTAAAAACTTCCCATTTGAGCCCGCGCAAAAGCTTGTACTACTACTCGATTTTAAAACGGATATCTGCATATCTTAAAAGGCGATTTACTCGAGCTATAGCATCACTACATATCCTCTTACGTACATTAGTAGATGCTATTTTTAGTTTGAGACGTTGTTGTATATGCTTTTTAAGGTGCATTATTTGGTAATCATTTGTTATTCAAAACTGAACTCAGGCACACAGCCCGTGAGAGGGAGAGGGGTATTTTCCTAAAGACATAATCTTTGATCGTGTAATGTCCGAGCAAGCCATGTCCAAAACCTCACACCTTTAATAGAAATTTACGATATCAAAACAGTATTCCTATCTATTTATGTCTTCTTCATGGCCATGGACTAAGCCTCATTAATTCCTGATACGCCACTGCTATCAAACAAGAATAATTTTCTTAACCCTTAACTGAGTCTGGAAAATACTTATTTCATGCCATGAAAAGACTGAAAACATAAGACTATCGGGGCTTCGACCGATTTGAGATTGTACCTTTTTAGAGCTAACTGTATGATTGGCTGGCCAGATATAGAATTAGACGTCAAGCTATTTTGATGTATCAACTTTTAGTGACTTCCTGTAGATTAAAAGTTTGTAAACCATAACAATACTTTCCCCATGCTCTCAAATATTCGTGCATAATGATGCTACTTTCATATTCATAACGAGGATAGGTTAGTTAATTCTCAACTATTTTACACATAGGGGATAAAGGTGTTCATTAAAGCTGCCATAAACCCTTAGACATGCATTATTATGTATTATTTGTCCTCCTAACTGACAGATAAATGTTGAGGCAGGATTCACTATAAACCAGAATACTACTCCTGGTCCACACTACTACTGTTTAGATATATTTAGGCACCCCTCACACAAAAAGGAAATTGTTGGCTACTAAAGTGTATTTGCTTTTTACATGTCATAAGATCCATTTTTGATGAAGCTTATTTAAGCTGACTAGCTTGACAAAACATAGCTATTTTTAGATATACACTGACAAAATCAAAGAAAAACTCAAGCTTACTTTTTTCTGCAACCAATTAAGTGCAATAGATGTAAGCAAAATATCCTAATTAAATGACATAGAAATAAATAAATTCGCACAAAGATGACCATTAAGTTTGAGCTTTCGAGCTAAGTACCCCGTTCCCACGCACCAGTTTGTTTTCCAATAAAAGAGCACCTACGCAACATGCAGATACAAAATATCTCGAATATCAACTCGAAATGTATAGACCGAATGCAAATAAGACTAATTAGCAAATACGATGTTCGTTGAGAAGAATGACCTCATCACTGAAAACAAACTGATCTTGGTTCGTTCACATATTAAGATATCAATGCCAAAAATTAGCGGGGGGACGTTCATTTGGGTGATGAGAGTAGTCAGTCAAAACAATAAATAAAGGCTGGCAATTTGTTAACCTTTGACAGAAATATAATATGTATAACTCTTCAAAATGGTGACCAAAAAGTCACCACAAAATTAATTCTGCTTACTGAATAGATTTCCAGTAAAGCACTAATATAACACCAATAAACAAAAGTTACAAGTAAATACAATATTTGCTAAGAAAGGTGACATCATATCTATACACAAGTTCATTCAACAGAATACATTCTTATATCTGAAAAACGCAGAGGGGGGAGGGGATAGTAGGGAGTATCAAAAACTAATTGCTTAGGGGGTTGTAAAAGTAAGATTTGGCCGTATATTTGCATGAATTTAACAACAATCGGAATTTACTCTCACAATTGGAAAATTCGGCAAAAATTAATAAGTTTGAATAAGAATCTCCAGGGTGAAAAAACTATCAGAGATAATAATTAAGAAGATTAAGTGAAATGATATGCAATAGAATTAATTATTGCATATTTCTGACTGGACAAAAAGAAAATTGGAATCGAGAACAGATTAGATTTTAAATTCAAATTTTAATTGGAATCAGTTCTGAAATATGTTGACGAAAATCAATAAAACAACTGATTTCAGCATACTTCGAGTATTAAGGTTTTAAACTTTAAAAAAAGATAGAATAAAAATTGTGGAAAATCCTTTAGAAAGCAGTCCATATTTATAAAATGAAGGGGACGTCCAGAAATTGGATGCAAGAAGGCCATGACTTTTTAGTAATGAAAGAACAGTGTCGTGAATTGTTTTTCGGTTTACTTACTGCACTTACTTACTGCAACGAAAGATCATCCAAAAGACCTTAGTGAACTTATCTCCCAGTAGTCCGTGCAACCTAATTGTAACAAGAATACCAAGCATTCCAGTGTCATATCATTATTCTCCCACAAAGCTACCATGACTCGTCCCTCCATGAATAATTAACCAGCGAGAGCAGAAGATAAGTATTCATTTCGCTGCGTACTACTTTGATGTTTAGACAACACAGATATCTGGTCAGTTAAACAGACCTCTTCTCACATGGGTAATAAACCACAACTAATACAGATGGGTAGTAAAATATATGTAATGCCAAAAAACCACCCACTTAATTACTCATTTACTTTTATCAAAGTAAAAAGTGTACAGAATTTGCATCAAAGATAAATTTCTGTAATAATATTCGTACTCTCTTTTTCGTCCACCAAACTTTCAGGTCTTCGCGATAAAGAAAAAATATGTCGTTATGTCAATGGTTGCTTCTTTTCAGACTTTATGATAAGAACGAGTTTGAGCTCAAACAAAACAAAAAATCTCAAGTAAATAATTTAAACACTTTAAGATATATTTTTCTCTCTCTCAACCAGCCAAATATTTTGCTACCTGTCTTAATATTTTAAATAGTTTGTCACCCGTCAGGTTTCATCTGTTCTCTTCTTTTTTTACCTTATTTGTATTGTCTGGTCTCTACCAAACGGAGATTGTTGTAGGGGTTTGGGGGAAATCATGAAAATATAGGGTATATTTGCATGAATTTAACGAAATTCTACCATTTCCAAAGACATTTTTTCTCACAATTGGGAAATTGGTAATAGAGGGGCGCGATTATTAGAGACCATCAGAGCGAATAATTTAAACGTACTAATACCAAGTTTGCGATTTAAAAAGGTTTACAATCTCACGAAGGAAGACTTGGTGCGGGCCACTGTACGTTTTTTTCAAAAAAGGAAAATGTTTATACATCTCTGAGATGTGATGAAAAACAATCGATTGTTAGCAATGACTGAAGACAGCAAAATCCGCTTTATTTGAATACAAAAGTCACCCGAAAAGCTACAGTCTACCATTAAAAACACGTAGTTGCACAGAAAACATAAAATAAATACATTTTTGAAATTGCTTGTATTGGAAGGAAGTTTTGTCACTAGTGTCAATAGACCTGTTTCAAGATGTTGACCTTTTGCCTCCGAAATTGCGCAGAGCTTTCGTAACTATTACAATCTGTAAAAATGATTGGTTGGCATAATATTGCTCTTTCCCACGTGTTAACTGACTTAAATTTGAACAATATCTGCTCATTCGTTAGCTTTCCTTATAATACAATCGTGCATTCTAAAATTGCTGTTACGACGTATTTCCGAAAAAAATCATTCATTTTTATAGTTAATTTGCGACAAATTCGTGAAATTTCTGTTTTGTCAGCAGTGTCAATGAAGCGGTCCTTTGTGTGCCACATACTGAAAAATAAACAATAGAGGACCACTGAACCGATCACTGACATTATTTTGTTGTATTTTGTTGTTGGTTTGTGTTAGTTATGCACACTGTTGCGTTTTAGAAACAGTAATGTTGTTTACATAAATAGAAGTAAAATAACACAAACTGAAAATACATAATAATAACTGGCTGTAAAGGCGTAATATGGAGACTTTTGGAATTCCTGTTTAATTTCACCGTAGGTTCTTTTCGGAACTATTTTGGAAATAGATAATGCAATGAATAATTCAAACAAAACAATCATAGGTATATTTATTGATTTTTTTTTTCATTAATATTGGGCAAAGATGGTTTTATTTTGATTTATGATTTTACAAGGAAATGTGATTCAAAAATGGGTTGGAAAATATAAAAACCGAACAGTTAAAGTAATACTAGATGTGAGTTACAATACTAAGTCTTAACTCGAGGGGGGCCATGAAAACCAATTGGACCAAAGAACTATGACTGTTATCAATGCATCAATATAAATTTACGAATCCGTAATATTTGGCAATTCAATGAAGTTTTGTCAGTTTATTAATTTCTCTTCTTATAGTTTTAGATGGTTTTTCAAATGGTAGGCCACTAAGGGATTGTCTACAAATGATAGATGAATTAATTATTTCAATGGTTGAAAATTACAACAAAACATAATGACGTTTTATAATGAACCAATCAGAATTTTCATGATGTTATTTGCAGCCAGTCAAATGGGAAATTTACATATAATTTGTAGAAAACCCCTAATTGTTAACGTAAACGTAAACAAGGATATTATTTGTCAAAATTGTCACTCGTACTGATGCCGTTTAAAGTTCTCATGACAGACAGATATCTTAATGGTTATACATGTGTGATTATTAGCTCCAACATCTTCCAAAATTTTCTTACAGAAGATTATGCTGGCAAATTGAATGAGCTTATGATTTGTTTGCAGAGATTAAATTCATATTGATTAGTATTTTAAATGACATCATTTAAGGCAGCAATCAAATACTCCTTGCAAGTGCAGGTACCACTTAACATCCTGTGTCGGACCCCTGGTAAACTTATAGACCCAAATACTTACCATGCCAGTGGTAGATACATGTGCATCTTTTATATGAACAACAGCAATCTGCATAAAAGTAGCCCGGTGTTGGAGAAAATGTGACCGGGAAAATATTTGTAGGGTAACAACGGGTTCCCCCGGCGACCAAAACGTACTGGGGGCAACTTATTTCTTAACGATTATCACCGGAGGCTGTCAAGTACTCATTTATTTGGGGACGTTATCTTGAATTACCACAGGTGTGTTTTTCCGGGATTATTTGGCCAGTGTTTCTAAAGAAGATACCAAAAAGAAGAACAGAATAAGGAATGCACATCGATGTGAGGTCGATCTCCACTAAGCCTTATTGTCTCATTCCTTGAATGAATGGATGTACACAGGGTATATAAAAAAAACAGCTACCGCTGGTACCGGCGGTACCCGGCAGCTAAAATTATTTCGGAGCCCTGAATTTGCATAGAAGAGGCATTAAAATCTTCCATTGATCAAACTTTGAGAGATGGTTCATGAGTTTCTCTAAAACCATTTCTTACGATTGCCAAATTATGTCGGCGTTTATTAAGATTGTCTAAAACCTTCATTTTAGAATATATATTTTGTCCGAATTTTCAAGAAGTTTTAACCAACTGGGAGGGGCTGGATTTAACACTGATCAGAACCCTACGTAAGACTTTCAAGTAGGCAAAGCCGGGACAAGCTCCAGCTACATAGTCTAGTGGCTAGTCTTACTTAATTTCACGTATAAATCATATGTCGAGTATTAACCACATATTTACCTTTTAAACAGCGTCGCTTATCTGATAGTACAAATGATATCTACTTAACATTTAGTATTTGTGTTGTTTGGATGAAATAATAACAGATAGAATCATTTCAAACCTAATTTAAAGTACATTTCAAAATATATGTGAAACACTTGGTAACATTATACGAAAAAATCGTCAATTTTGATTTTTTTGTTCTCACAAATTGAAAGCAGAGAAAAAGGGTCAGGATAACATTTGTTTTGTAGAAATTCAGTAAGAAGAACATAAAGTTACTATGTGTTTCAGATATGTAAAGCAATTGGAAAATATGTAAAGCAATTGGAAAAAGTAGCACAATAACAATTTTGAAAATATCTAGTTAATGATATTTTTCTTATAAGCAATTCTAATAGTTTTATCCATTGGTATGCATCGGTTTGGCGTTCTTCGCATTCTACTACTTAGTGCGTTCCTAGTTAATGTTGTCACAGGTAATGTTAATTTAGCCCTCGAGAAAACTCCCGATAAAATTGTGGAGGGTGGAAATATCACGTTGACTTGTGTCACGAATCAGACTGGTGGAACCTATCAGTGGAAGTTAAATGGCGATTTGCTCAGCGGTGAAAACGAATCCATTTTAACTATTAGCAACATTCAACACAAGCAGAATTCTGGAAACTACTCTTGTGTATTCAACGGAACTATCACATTATGTGTTAAGTCTATAACAGCGTTAAAAATGAGGCGTGCAGCTGGTTTTGTCATTTTTAAAAAGTTGACTAAAGGTACTGAATACCTCTTGCTTCAAACATCTTATGGGACCCATCACTGGACGCCTCCCAAGGGAAAAGTCGACCCCGGCGAAGCTGGTCTACGGGCAGCCTACAGAGAAACACTTGAAGAGACTGGTATAGGCGAAGAGCAACTTTACGTTCATAAAGACATGAAATTCGAGTTGCAGTACCAAGTGAGAGATGAGATGAAGAGAGTGCTGTATTGGTTGGCGAGATTAGAGGATGTTGCAACACCAGTGGAGTTATCTGATGAACATCGAGATTTCACGTGGGCTGATGTAGAAGAAGCTTGTCAACTTGTCGTTTACGAGAATATGCAAAAGATTTTGCAGGATGCTCAACAGTATCTCGATGGGGCAATTTAAAAAACTGATTCGTTGGTTTATGTATAACTGCTTGATAATTTAATGTACAGCTGCATGGTACAACTGACTAAAAGTTGTAACTCTGTAGTTTTGTTCGTAATTCTAATTAATTTGAAATAGTGTTGTTAAAGTCGCGAATAGATTTTCTTTTTTTTTTTACTTTAAGTCATTTATCATAGATACTTAACTCACCTTACCATGTAAAACATTGAAAAGGTGATAGCCCGAGTTTTGAAAAGTTACACGAAAATATCTCAAAAATTTAGTTATCAACAGAAAGATCATTCACCGGAGATATCCAATTTTAACGGGGAAAATCCCGGTGGACATCTTCTTTCGGAGATATCTCTGACCACCACTTTTTTCAAAATGGGATTCACCGGAGGATGCATGAATTAGTGACTACTGCTTATTCATCTATGATGTAAACACCAATAAGATTCCCCAAAAAAATAATCTTAAGTGCAAACAACTTATGGTTCTTTCTTTAGTTTCTCGTAATTGCTGCTCCCATATGTATCATTTCATGCAATCAAGTAACATAACACACCACCAATAATCCATATGAGTATGCATTCATTTTGCCACCTATCATTGTTTTTTAAAAACTTATGGTCCGAATATACAGTCAAGAAAAATCAATGTAAACTTACAATCACTTCTTCAGTTTCTACCAACTTCGATATGTAGCATTTCATGCATGTAACTAGCATAACAATTCGCCAAAAATCCATACATATTTTTTATGCTGTCGGATGAGTTATGCTGTTAAAAAGACAAATATTGATTGTATATGTATATTGCTAAAACGAGAAAAAATATGTGACGTCATTGTTTATCAATGCTATGTTATATCTAAAATCAGAATTACAGATTTTGTTTGATTAGTTTTGTATTTATCCAAAATTATCAAATGTTTAGATGGAAGGACCACCTTATCTACGTTTTAAAGACAATGGGAAGGTCCTAAGGAATACTATTGTGAAGAATTGTGGTTGATTTGAAGCTCGATTTTCGTAGAAGCAACTGCTTTATAAGAGAAAGTACTCAACTCGATAAAAATTATATACAACTCCAGTACTGGTATTTTGACATTTTCTCCAAATTAACAACTAAAATATACTTTTTGTATAAATCATAATTTATCTATTGACAACTTCAATGCTGATATTTTCATGAAAATAATCAACTTTAGTTCTGACCATGATATATTTCAATGTTGGACATTTGTCTACAAGGGATAAAAATAATTTTGACGGATGAGGGATAACTAGATGAGCATTTCGATGAATGAACGAGGAATGTGTGGTCCAGAAATGACACATGATTGTCGATTCATAGGTAGATGTTACTTAGTTTCCAGGATTCAGTTGCTTCCTGTAAGCATTCTAGTTTTCTTAAATCAGTATAACTAAGGATTTGTTAAAGTTTGTTGTTTGTTTAACCATGATGTAAAAAAAAACTGAGAAGAAAAGCCAAATTCAAATATAAGGTTGATCAGAATATCCTTCCGAGCTTTGATAACATGTATTTTTTAAACCCTTTTCTAAAATTATGCAAGGGCCCTTCTAAACAGTTTGCTTTCTTATCATGGATCACTTTAACGAAAGTATTTGAATATCGGTGGAAAATGGCAAATATCGGTATATCGCCTATGAATGTTTAGTAGTCAGTAGCTGAAAAAATGAGAATTATTCATTAAGGTGATTATGAATAGGGGTGTTATAGCTGAGAGTTAAACAGATCAGATTTATCTGCTTTAAGGTAACCTAATCGTCTTGTTGATGATTAAGATTTAAGAAGATCAAGTTGATAATCCTGTCGGTTTTTGAAAATGAGCAGAAGAATATTTGCAGCAGGTTATTTATCTAAAGGAAATAACGAATTATTTATTATAAGGTGATTATGAACAAACAAATACTCCTAATATGTTTTCTCCTTATGAATGATGAATGCGGAGAGATGCTGCAAAAAGTGCGAATTTTCATTCGCGATATTAAGTAAATCCATTTCTCATATATCAATAAAAAACCGAGGCATTTGAATTCAACCTAAGAGAAGATTATATGCCATTAGTCTTTCAAACAGCTAATCTAAAGCTATTAGAGGATTTTGAGAGATAATTTTGATCACTTTAACACTCGTCTTGATGAGTTGAAAATACACATATCAATTACCATACCCTTATCCATTGAATAAACAAGATCATTAAAAACAGAGGGTGGTGATTTGTAATGGTAATAAGATTAGGTAATCACTCAAAATTAGGTGATTAGTTATTTGATTTTTTATCATTCAATTATTGAGCTTGCATTGTGTCAATTTGATACTATTCTTTTCATTCAAAGAATCCCATTTTCCTAAATTGATCATTCAGTCACTTGTATCATATATCATTGAATATTTGACACTCTGATTTACAACTTTGGACGGAATATCGAAAAGCTCATATGAATACCTCAACCTAATACTTAATAATTGTAGAAATACATTGTTTATAATGAATTACTGATCTTTAGACTGGAACTCAATTGAAATTTTCACAGACTACTAGAACTAACGGACGTTCAACTCGATAATTATTGAATTATCGTAGGCCAGTTTTTTATCGTGTTTT
>JAUKPT010003929.1:0-11574 GCA_032273505.1 Nanomia bijuga | reverse complement strand
ATTTTATTGTCCAATAAGTCATTCTTTTGTTCATGTCAACAAGGCAAGGACATTCGTTAATATTTGATGACATGTTTATCAACATTGAATTTTTTAAAAAGGAAATGGAAGCCAATACAACAATGAAGCTTCCCTCAAAATTTTATCAAATTTGCTTCACTCCATTATATCAAATTTGCCAAAAACTTTTCAATGTCTGATATTTTGACCCTTCAAATCTCCTAAGAGACAAACAACTACAGAACTATTGTTGTACGATAAATATTTTTTTAATGTTAAGTAGCTGAAAATATAATATGCAGATTAGTTTTCTGCTGTAAAAAGGGTCGATTTGGATAAAACATCAGATAAATGGCTGATCCAAAATAAATAGAATAGATGTCAAATTTCATGTATTTTATTTAACTAATGTCACAATTTGAAGTATTTTTGATTTATAAGGAGAACTCCTGGGAATGTCTTCGATACAAATAATCTTTTAGATAGTAAGCATTTCTTCACCTGCTCTCTTCAGAAATCTAAGTACATTTTGTCTAAAATATCAAAATAAGAGAGAAAAAATATGACTCATACTACATTTAGACAAACAATTAACAAATATAATGATGATAACATTTTTTGTGAACCGATTAAAATCTTGATGTAATATTCTATACTCTACATTAGACAAATCTTTGAGATGAATCCTAAATAATTGAAATGTGTTATAGGTCAATTTTATTTTCCATGGCCACACACATGGTGAAAATTTGGAATTCTTGATTGATGACCACTTCTCTCTTCCAAAAAAAAAAAGTCTGAAGGAATGTTGAAAAATGATACTATTTATAAGTGCTTATTTTATAGTGTTTAGATGGACTTAGCTATATTTTGATCAATTTATTCGGTAAGCCTTTAAGTAGTTTTATTATTAATAGAAGTATTTTTTTCAATACTTTGAACAGTATAACATTTGAATTTGTTGTTTTATAGACTAATTGATGATTGACTAATTAATTATTTAATGTTTTATCAACTAAAATGGCTAATTTAGCAAATTAAAAACTTTATGGTAGGAGTTCCAACTAATCAAATAGTTGGTTTATCCTGAGTCAACCCCTTTATCTTGCAAATTGGAAGTAATGAGTTGTATCGCTTACTATTAAAAAGTATTGGTCCAATGAATTTATGAAGTGGAATTTTTCCATAAGTTCCCCATTAATCTTAGACTAAAAACTGAATACAATTACTTTTTTAATTGTTCCTTCCATTTCAAAGCATCATTAGTATGGGATCATATCAAAACGTTAGTCTAATTTTAACTACTAATTGTTGGATATTTTCAAACATTTGGCCAATTTTGGTCATTTTTTATTTAAAATGGCAGATTTTTTAAAATTTTTAAAATCTATGAACCCGCAAACACAACCAAGTACTAAATTCTTGGTGCTGAATCCGAATCTGAAGTCGATTTTCAAAAAAGTGGCTATTTGTGGCCATTTTTAGCTAAAATGACTGATTTTTTTAAATTCAAAAAATCTGATCTCTGAACTAGCAAAGATCATCACATCAGTAATTTTTGGGTGCTGAATCTGAATTCTGAAGTCTTGGCCTTAATCTATTTTGCCCTACCCTTAAGAATATAATATGGGTGTTACTTTTCAATTCTACGTATCAGATTCTCACCACGGTTTGATAATCATTAGAGTTCGTTCCAAAATTTAGATTTGTAAGATGAGGTGAGCTACCACAAGAGAATCCAGAAAGCAATCACTATATAATTAATTTTATCCCTTTTACCAAATTTAAACAAATTTTATTCTCAGTTCGAACTAAAGAACTTAGAAGTAAATCATAAAACGCTCTATACTAAATAATTCCATGTGGATACTGTGAAAAGCAGGGGGGAGGTAAGGTACAAACTCGGTGGAAAAAATGGTATGAAGTACCCTTGAGTACTCTTGGACATTGCTTAAGTACCCCCAGGGTACTATAGTCTGTGTGTAGGCAGTGCATATTTAAATGCGTATAACTTAATACTACATTTTTGAGATCAGCTAAGATAGCCAATTGAGAAGAAATTAAACTTTTACGATTTTTATTCCAAATAAAGAAGTTGATTTTATTTCTGATCGCAATTCTTCTTCATTTTCAAAAATTATCGGCGGTACCTGCTTTTATCCCACCCTGTACATGACCAATTCATGCTTTATTTCCTTGAATTTTTCGCTATATGTGTTTGGTATAAATAATCTGTTAATAAATTTACCTTATTTTGAAAAACATTCTATTCAGTCAGGGCACTATAATGAATTTGGGCTGTCACGGCCAAAAATGCACCTGGATTTTTTACCAATTTTTTTATACATTGTCATATTTGGGGTACCCAAGTCGTTTTGGAGTTTTCTAAATGCTATATTTGGGTGGGAGGGTGTTTGAGGAAAAAAGGTCTCGACAAAACCCACATACTCAGTATTGTAGTAACCTCCCACCCCTGTAAAATTACTAAAAACCATTGTCAATTTTAGTTCCCGTTAGTAAAGTTTTCCGATAACCATAACGCCCCCGCATGGCCAATTGGTGCTTTTCTAACCTGAACATTATGTTCTTGACCTTTTCGCTGAATGTGTTTGGATAAATAACCTGTTTTCTGATTCATGCATGATATTATATAACAATCGATTATTGATTCATACTGCTCAAACTCCTTGATGGTCAACATGCAAAATGATCAAGAACATGATAATATGATATTATGAAGTTGCCTCGCCCACTCTTACATACTCCTTAATGTTTGTGCCTTATGTGTGTCTTGATTAAATGCATTATTTCCACATCATTAAAAAATCAAGGCCGCTTACTAGAGATACGTATTGTGATATGGGTGGGTTGGTCGCCATTACTATGGAATTCGCTTTGAAATTAACCTCCCTTTCAGTGAATAAGGATTAAGTTCATTTTCAATAATTGAATATGGAATAAAGAAGTTTTGAAAAAATCATTATTTAGCGATGTTTGATGTAATTTTGCTTTCATAAAGAATTTTGTTTTTGTCCAGGAAAGAGATGAAGGATTTAACTTATGTAAGCATATTATCCTCTTTTTTAATTGTTTTCATGATCAGTTATTTAGTGGTCTAGAAAAAGAAATTTCCCTTTCTTTTTCTTCGATATGCTGCATGTAGGTACATCATATATTTTAAAGGGATTATGTTAGATTGTGTTTTTTTGTGTCTTTTGTTTTGCATTGACACGAAATTTAAGCACTAATTTTGTCGCACAAAATAAGCAACGCGAGTACTGACTCAAATTCTAATTTGCTTAAAAAAAGGAATTAGTGTATTTGATTGGAATAGTGATTCATTCAATACGAGGCATTGTTAGAAGACATAAATATCAAGGAGTGCATGTGCTTTAGCTTGTAAGGTTTTCTATCATTTAAAGGGTCTTCCCGGTCTGTATCAATACTACCAGCTTTCTATCAATTGTTCATTTTTCTTTGAACTGTTTTTCTATCTAGTGTTCATTTTTTGTCATTTAAATAAATCATGGTACATATGTATCTAGTTTGTTTTAAACGGGATTATCTTTCTTTAAAATGAACCGTTTTTGAGACCAATTAAGTCTGTATAAATATCCGGGATTTGAATGAGGAATATTGAAGTTGATGTTATGTTGGTGTTTACTACTTCTCTCTTTGTAAATTGATGATGTAATGATAAAATGAATGAAAAAGCTAATTATGGTCTTAATAGTAAGTAGTACAGATTATGAACTGAACGATATAGTATTAAATAAAACTTTCTGAATTAGCTATTTGATTGATTAAAAGGTACATCATTACGAATCTTATTGGTTACATAAAAAATGTCATTATTCTTGGTCAAAAGTCAAAACCAATGACGGCACTATACGCGAACCAATCGAAATATTATTGGTCAAATTTTCCACAAGCTTAAACTTGTTTACAAGGTTAAATTTGCCATATATTTAGCATTGGTAGCTAATAACAGAATGATATCACAGTTAAGATAATAGTGTATTCTAACACTGTTAGAAAAAAAGGTTTCAGCTTGCTCCGATGGGAGTTTTCATAGCCTCAGCCTTTCTCTTAGGGTTCGCTTCGAATTATATATCATTTTTAGCCATTTAGGGATTTTTAGCATCAGAGGAACTGATAAAGGACATGTATTTATCAGTCACATTATCAGGTAACATTATACTAAAGACTTTTGTTAGATCTAATTCGATTTATGTGAGTTGGTCAATAAAACTATTATTGTAATTAATACGACTTTTACAATCAACCAACTTAAAATAATTGAATTAGATCTAACTAAAGTCTTACGTATAATTTTACCTTTATACATCAAACACATCTATTTAATAACGGTATATAATAAGAATAAGTTGTAATTGGAAGAATTGGAAGAAATAATATCAATGTCATAAACGACAACATGCTAAATTGCCTCATTGGAAAGAAGCATTAAAAAATACAACGATTGGATGAAACTTCAGGACCTGATTGGAAAACATGCAATAGTTAAAAAAAGAAAGAAGAAAAACCTTGTTATTATATTTTACCATGTTTTTTTTTGCGACAAAAAGACTTTCTCAAGACCCTAAATTCTGCTTCGATCTTATCGGCTAGATCGCACACATGTTGCTATTGGGATTCTAACTATTTCGTGGTACACAATGTGAGTACAAGTCACTTAGGAATACTTGAAAGAAAAAACTTCTAGTACATTCTTCCAAATCAATTACTCTTTAACTAAAACCTGGTTGAAATCATCAATTTAGAGACTGTTATGTTTGATTGATCGACGTCGTTAAGGGACATCACTGTCCCCTACTGTTACTTGTTATTCTTACGCACCCATTAGACACTCCAACGTTTATGACTTGCTGTGCTGAGTCATGTACCACCCTCTTTTTTGTTGTATTTATAAAGAGTTGGTGTGTTTGGGACTAAATCACTCACCCATTTTGTTTTATCTTTTGTAAATGTTAGTTTGATAGATTACTCATATTAATTAGATGTTGGCTTATGTGTGTTGAAATAAGACTATAGAGTTGATGATCTTTTACAATATAGTTTCTGCTTAACTGGTCATTATCACATATAGAGTAAAGGAAATAAGTGGTTGGCCTTAGTTACGTTGGTAGGGTTCAACAAATTGCTTAACTATTAGTTGATATGGAGTAAAAATGGATTGGTTTTGCCAATTAATGATTTAATTATTTCTATTTTCTATATTGCATGCTGTCTACCTACCAGTGTTTTGGTACATTTATTTACATAGGGTTGGTTTTAATAATTTCCTGGTGGAAATTGATTAATGAAAGTAAAAAGTGAAAAGTGGTGAAGTCTTTCTCAAGACTAAAGAATTATATTTTCTTAATGATCCATCTTTAAGGAGGAATTTTGTCTGGAATTGATAATTGATTAGTCTGTGTTGATCATCCATGGGGTTGGAATGAGATGAGTAGTGAAGTTTCAAAGAGGGTGTGAATGCTTGAGAAATTGAATGATTTAATATTAATGTATAAGTGCCTTAGTGGACCTACAATATGTATACTGTAAGTACATGATGTAGGATGGCAAGAGAAAATAATCTAAACTGTCTTATCACGAAGTATGATTGACACAACAATGGTAGCAAGGGATAAGGTAAATGTCTTAAGTGGGCAATTAAGAGTTAATTAACGAGAGCTACAATGTCACCTGTTTCTCTTGACAAGGAAAGAATCGGAAGTGTTGAAGAAGGCTTGCGAGATGGATCAAGCCATGAAAAAATCAATAAAGAATGTGCCTTTATTATATTTAGTCTTTTCATTCCCCTTTTTTATGCTATCTCTCCTTTTACTTAATCATGTCGACTAATCAAACAATATACATTTTCCTACCAGCATGCAGGGATTAATGTAATACAGACGACCAATTGTCTCTTAGTTCCTGTTCGTCTTATATATAGAATTATGTAATGTTAAACGGATTATGTATAACGACCCTTACTTTCATACTGTCACAGTATGTTATAAGTACAATCATATTAAGTAACTACTTCACGACAATCGACCTGTTGTCATATTTCTCTTCTATACAAAGTGTACTTAGAACTAGACTGGAATTACTTCAACTGTTTTAAGAGTGACTTTATAGTCATCACATACTGATTTACGAAATTACTTGTCTTGTACAATAGTTAACTATTTAAGAATCTTTGTACTAGACTAAAATTATTTCAAATGATTTAAGAGTGACTTTACAATGAACAATGATTGGTTATTTTTATTTAAGAAAAGAAAAATTCGTCACGTACTGATTTATGAAATTCTCTTGTCTTACTATAATTTATTATCTTACATTTATGAAACTTGGTACTTGACTATTACTTTTTTAACTTATAGTGACTTCACATTGAACAATGGCTTGTTAATATCTTCTAATAAGTTGATTCTAGTTAGAAATAAGATTCAACACACATATTGGTTAAGAATTCACCTAGTAGGTTATCAGAAGGTTTGATTATTACAAATTTACAACTTTAAAAGGCAATCGAGAACACCATCATTTTTTCATCAGTTTTTATTCAGATTTATTTAAGATTTTTTAATTACTCTTATTTCATTAAATTTGACACTAAAAAATGAAATTTGTTGTTTTTGATAACATAATACATAACATACATAACATAATACATAATAATATAATTATCATCACTTCTGATAAGATAATTTTTAATTTGTGAGAAGTTTAATATGTTTTTGTAAAGTTGGTTTTTGATAACTTCAACTTTTTTTTAATTTTTTTGTATGATTTTCATCAATTTACATGACATTTCCGATAGAGGCAGTATATATTAATCTCTACTAACTGGGATGGATCAACATTTACGACACATACAACGTTTAACATTTAACGGAATCCATTGCCGAATTTAACGCACCACAAGGGATGACTTGTGGCGGACATTATTTCAGTGATCGAACCCGGGTCGCTCCATTGATAAACCTACTTTTTTGTACATTGCAATGGTGTGTGTGTGTGGGGGGATAACAACAGTGGATATTCTGGCCAAAATTACTTAATAATGCCACAGCCACCGAAATTCCAAATTCTTAATTTTGCCTTATGTTCGCTGTGATTGCTTTAATGTCAATATGAGTTATTTGCGAGTTAAAATTGTTAATATTGTCAAACAAGGTAAAATGAATGGTTAAACCACACGAATTAACAGGTGGAAAATACTAAAATTTGCTATATGAATTATGTGAATTGAATTTTTTTGCCAGGTTTTCCAGCTTCAGCCGCAAATTTTGAAAAATAAAAATGATGCGTAGAAAAATAAGTTTTGGCCTATCAGTTTGCCGGTGTGTCGTATTTTCAAACACCAAGAGAATCTTGCTACCATTTCTTTCTGTTATTCATTTCCCATACCTAATCTGATTTATCGGAATTTTTTTTGTTCGATCAGACTTAATTAATTTTGACACTAAAATATTAACTTGTCGCAATTTGTTTTTCTTATCGTTACAATGACTGACATTTATTTACACGACAATTTATTTTTGTTTGTGTTCTGCAAAATATTGACATAACCAATCATTTCTCCAACACCTTTTTAATGTTTTGTTTTTCTTATGTTTTATAATTAAATTACTTTTGTACAAGCTATCATGATAAACAAAAAATAAGGTCTACATAATATCAAGTAAGCAACTAGAGTTTATAAGTAATAGTATTTGTGTTCATTCTAGATGATGAGGAGGCTTTTACTTTTACTTGGTTGTTTTGTTTGTTGTTTACCTGGAGCTATTGCAGTCAACTTATGACAAAACAATTTTTTACTGGTGGGAATTCATGTTGTTAAGAAAGGGATATTCATAGACAATTTTGTATCCAGAACAAACATAAATAAGCAATTGTATTTTAGTATATACAAAGTACAAAGAGTATAATTTATGTTAAATATCAAGACAAGAATTTTTTATTGGTTGTTTTTATTTTTGCACTTTTCTGCGCGTATGACAATACAGATTTTCGTTCAGGGTGAGAATTCATCTCAGCGAAAGAAAACGACATCAATAATGAAATTTTGTATGAAATAAAACCATTATAAGGAAGAAGATCTGTGTTAAAAGTTTTGAAATCAAATCCTTATTAATATCATACTTTAATTTGATTATTTTTTATAAGAGTTTTGTTTTTCAGACAATGTTACATCCTAGTGAAAAAGAATGGAATAGAAAGAACGATCATAATTAATTGTGTTTTAGTTTCTAGACGTATATTAGTGGGAAGTAATCAATGCAGGTAAAAATTTACCAAAAAAATATTCATTAACATTAAAGTATTCTTTTGAACAAAGGATGTATTTGGAATGAGGTAATAACATCTAAAATGCAATATATTGATTTTTACGAATTATAGATGAAATTTAAACCTGTATTGATATTTGTGGGCGAGCAATTGAAAATTGTGAAATGGGGAGAGCATTAGCAGTAAAAGGTTGAAATGAGTATGGTTGCTTAAAATTAACTTGTAAAATGTTCAAAAAATCCGATGAATGAATAGCTCCAAAAAGGGTAATGATATAAGAAATTAATTTGAAATTTATTCGTCGTTTTCTCTATTGGCTCATTTGTAAACAAAATGAATAGATATAGCTCCAAAACATGTTACTCCATGTTTTATTTGTGAGTTAAAAATGATGATACATCTTCAATGTGTGTAGAAAATATATGAAATTATAGAGTAAACAATTTATTTAAAACAAGCGGTTTCATGGGAAACAATTTTATTATCATCTTTTTGATAAAGTATTTTTTGTTGATGGTTCTCTTGAAATCTTACAAAAGGTAAAATTTTGGGTAAAAAAAGACAATTCGCTTTAATTGAACTTCCATTTCAAAGAAAAACCAAGAGATAACATTTGACGATCTTCTATGTTTGTTTAATGTTTACACAAACCCTAAAGAAATATGATGACACTTCTGAGGTGATTCCTTTTTTTCTCATTAAATAACAATGAAAAAGGAAGTTTTACTTATTAGTGATATTAAATATTCATCTTAATAAACAGAGTTTCTTATGGCATTATATTTATGAAATAAATCTCTAAATTAGTTTATTTATTATTATACATGCTTAAGTGGGTTACTGTGACAATAAATTCGATTCCTATAGTAACGATAAAGATGATTTTTCATTTTTAATCACCTCTTTTCTCTTAACAGATATATTAGTATCCCTTTGCGTCAATAAAGAAGAGACACTTGACAAAAAATGTCTTATCGAAACATCGTAAATAGTCTTGATATTATAACGATGGAAAGGGAGGCAAATAAGGATGACGCATAACGTCGTTTTAGCGACGTAACCTTTGTCTTAGGATAGGTTATATCGCTAAAACCCAACGTACAACGCTCAGTGAGCGCCGAGCGTAAAAAAGATGGTTCTTTAATGTTTAATCACTTAATGACATTACTTAATGACACACATTAAGTAACTAATAACAGAACAATAGGGGACAGTGTGCATGTGTTTTTATCTCAATATGATAAGTATTATCAACGTGAGGTCAATTAGTAAATCTTTTACTATTAACGTGTGTCTTTAAGAGACGATTATTGTTATGTAAAAATGTGTAGATGTGTTAACTGATAATGTTTGTGAGTGAGCTGTGGAGTCACCACACCATAAAATGATTATAGTTATTTGTCGATAGATCTCGAGTGTTGTTTTTGTACATAATAAGAATTATTAAAATTTACGACCAGATTTTATGTTCTTTCTCAATTTTTCTACGAATTGATTTATGTGATATCGTTACTTAATACTGGAAATCTAATATATAGTACAGATCATCATTAAATGATTATCGTTATAAGAATTTACGAGAGGATTTTATATTAATATCTTGTTTCTACATACAGACAATCTAGTTAGTAAATAGTATACAGACCCCACTGCGTAATCTAAACATTGGAATAAGTGCTTGGATGTTGACATTTACGTTTTAAAAGGATTCACAACGAGAAGAACCCTGTGGAGACATTTTAAACATATGGATTAGTTTGTTGGCTTTATTGGAAGTTATTATTGACTGATTGATAAATGGAGAATTTACGATTGGAATGGAGAAACAAGTCTCAGTCAGGGATCAAGATTATGTTACTAACTTGAGTGAATAAGAGAATATGGTGTGTTTGTCACATCGAAATACAAACAAGTGATACTGGGTCTATTATTATAGAAACAATCGAGTTAAGTGAAGATGGATGAACACTATGATGTAAATCGTGATTTGAACCATGCTCTTTTAAATACTATGATGAAAATCTTGTGTTGAACCACGTTGTTTTAAAGAATTAAAAAGGTAACCTTTGGGTCAGAACTTGTTCAAGGATAACACTTCGCTTTTCTTGAATTTCCACTTCAAAGAAAACCCAAGAGCAGATTATTCGATAATATTGGATGATTTTCTGTTATAATGTTAGGTTTAGTAAAGACAATTAAGTTATTTTTATCGTATCAATATAAGTGAAGATGGATGAACACTATAATGGAAATGATGATTTGAACAACGCTGAGAAACCAAAACAATGGTCCCGGATATATTTCGTCAATGATGATTACTTTAATGACAATTCAGATCTGTTGTTTGTCAATATGCAATCAGATTCACTCCACATACAGGTGGATCAGAATTCAACTGCTGCTACCAGACAGCGAAAGAAAAATAATCGCAAATCGAAGATATTTTATGTGAATTGTGAACATATTGAGATGGGGCATGATAATCAGGTAAGCATGTGTCCTATTTAAGACCTATTTTTCTGTCAAATACTACTGCTACTGCCTGTCAAGAAATGATAATTTTGTTATGACTGAATCAAACTGATGGAAAATGAACAGTTTTTATCATTTTTAGTTGTTTTAAGAAGAAAGGCAATCTGTTACTAGAAGAGCTAGAAGAATTATATTTGTTCTAGCAAACCCAAAGGACCAACTCAATTAAATAACTGAGTCCTAGCTGAGGGCTTTAGAATATCTAAAATTCCTCATATTCTTATTATCTTTAGACATGTAGATATTTATTACAAAGTATGGCATACGTTTGCATTTTAAACTCAAATTTTATGTATTTTTGTGTAAAAGTGAACTATAGACAAGGAGAAAGGCGAAGACTGAAGTTGTTTTCATCCTATCTTGTATATCTACTTGTAAGGTTGTTTTCGTATCATATCATCAAATTTATTTATTGATATGCTTGTGTTAATCTTTCTAAATTGACATGTGAAAACTGTCATCTCTGTATGAAGTTGTTATTAGTTCATTTCTAATGAAAACGTGCATCAGGTTGCATATTAAAGAGGCCAAACAACAGGTGGAGACCTATATAGAGGTTCAAAGTCTTGGATGTATCCATGATGCCTAGAATTGACGAATTGACGATATCAGCAAGAATGAAGCAGTGAATTTTCATCTGTGTGCACATTACATTTATGGGAAGTGAAGTGAAGACAATGTGAGTTAAATGATCATTTCATTCTTACGAGCATCATCAGTAGTGATTATTTCTAA
>JAUKPT010003928.1:0-11576 GCA_032273505.1 Nanomia bijuga | reverse complement strand
TAGTTTTTAACTTCTTTACTTTTTCATTTTATTTTTTACTTCTATTATCATCAGTTATTTTATCCCATTTTATGCTTCTAGTATTTCATTATTTTAATTTATTTTTCTAAACTTTATAATATAATAAACATTTTAATTTTTTATAGTTGGTGTAAATTAGTTGTTGTTTTTTTAACTACCTGTAAAACCAACTTTAAATAAAGAAATAATAATAATAACATGATAACAAGCAAATTAACTGTGCAAACACACTAGTAATGTCAATAATATTGAACTTCAAAGAGCCTGATCACATCTGCGAATTATTATTTGACAGTGTCGTCCTAACTATATTAGTGGATAATTGACGATAACTTAATAAATAATATTCTAGAAATTCAGTCTTCTATGTACAGGAAAGGGGTGAAGATACCTACTAAACTTCGAACAACATTGATGAGGGTTGACGAAATGAACCGCGTTTATGATCATACTACAAAATCCAACCTTTTCTCTCCATGCCCTTCGTTATGTTGATATTTTGGAACAGCTCTATTGCATTACTAATAATTCTAGTTAAAAGAAAGTACTTTTATAGGGTGGGTCAGAATGTACAGTGACGAAAGTGTTATTAAATCACTAACAGAATATGCTTTTCTTTTTCAAAGCTTTTTATTATAATGAAATTTCTTTATTTTGTCCTTATGAATCGTTAGATAAATTTATTTTCAATAATCAGTTTGCTAATTTAAAGCAATTGAGAACCAAAATATTGGTTTGACTATCTAAAATTTGGTTGAATTGGTGTGGCTATGAGACCAAGGAAAAAGGGTCTTGTTTATTGCTTAGAGGTAAAAAAATATTTTCTATCATAAAAAGCGAATGTAAACCTTCCAAATGAGTGCTGACAGGATGTGCTGACAGGATTTGACGCGGAAAAGGGTCGTTTTTTATTCTCAACTTTTGTAGAAATGGGTCTAAAGATTTAGATTTTCCGTAGAAAAGGGTCTATAAACTTCAGTGATACATAAAAAAGTGTGATTTTGTAAAATTATCCGTAGATAACGCTCTCATTTTGCAAATATGCCCTGTAAAAAAAGGGTGCTCAGAAAATACCTCCGCGGCACACTCCTGTCAGTCTATCGACCCAGAGACGTGAACGTACCGAGGTATTTTTAAAAACTACGAAAATGACATCCAATTGTATGTAATTATTTTCTTTATTCATTCCTTTACATAGACCAGTGGCTCAGTGAGCTGAGTTTCAACATGACAGGTAACTATGGGGTCCAATGTTTTTTGATCATTTTAGCAAACCTTACCATTTTTTTCATCTACTTTTCATGCCCAATCCAGCTATCCAATCCGAATTTAGAAATAAACAATTAAAAAATGCACCGGAATGAACTAAAATGGACCAAAATTAGGCTAATTAAGGCTAAAAATGGCTGAAAGCTTCCTATTCACACTGATTACATTCGTAATCAGTATACACAAAATGATCAAAAAATATTGGAACCCATAGTTACCTGTCATGTTGAGACTCAGCTCACTGAGCCGCTGGTCTAACATGTGCATGCAAATTTATGAAAAGCAAGTTCAGAAATAAACTCAGATATCAGATACGTAGTCTGTGTTTTGCCCATACTTGGGGAATAAAGTAACTCAGTAAAAACCATAAAGACATAAGCAAACATGCTTTTATTTGCCAAGTTTCAACCATGGCCTATAGAGATACGGCCAAATATGTTGCCGTGGAACTCAAATAACTCAATAATTATTAAATATCACAAGGCAGAAATTTAACATACGGTTTATAAAGGTAAACGATGAATAGTTTATAAATATCTAAGGCTGAAAAATAAATTTCGGGGAAAAAAAGGCAAATTTTACATTCTTGATAAACATGCTTTAAATCCCTAAATATTAAAGTTGATTGGTTACAATTTAAATGTCACAATATAACATGGTTGAACATTAATTCGTTATATACAACCGTATCATTCAAAGTCTACAAAATAATAATTATACGTAGGGCGTATGATGCCTGTGCGCACGCTATAATATTCCGATGAATTTACTTATTTGTCAAAACAGTCTGACCCACCCACATGAAAAAATCGATTCTTCTCATAACTTAATTATTTCAATACATCTGTTCTACTACTTCTACTACAATGCCTTAAATCTTTTGTTTGCTGTGATATTTGTTCTGCAAAGGATGTGGTTTTTATCCGTTGAATACATTTTGTTTCGAATTTTGAAAATAAATGATAAAAATATTAATGGTCGGTAAGACACCACAAATCCTTTTTAGAATATGTCTCGATGACAAAATACCCCCTTCTTATATTTTTATTCTTATTTCCAGCAAATTTCGAATTTAGGTATTCTGACTAACTAATCACGTTTTTTACAAAAATTTAAGCCCTATTTGCTATCGCAAGTAAATTAATGATGTCCAAGGGTTCGATCTATTGATATTCACTATGATTTATAACTTATTGAATCAAAATCTTCCTGTCGTGAATATATGAATATATTACGAGAAAAAGGCAGAAAAATGATTACATTAAAATACAAATATGCGATCTTCAGGTAAATGTTTCATGAAGGAAACGTTAATAAATAAATCATTTTTATTTTCATTGAAAAATTTACAAATTAACAAAAAGTAAAATTAGGCATCCCGACCCCCTTACCTGTAGTTAACGTTCTTTTGAAATTGTGCGAATTGTGGTATATCCCCTCTACTTATAAAAAATAATCATTCCAAGCTATCAAAGTCTCAGGAAAATTCTAAATAAAATTGTATCTAAACTAATACACGAACACGCGTGGAAAACGTCGATAACGTTTTCTAATACGTGTAGTCAGTACTCAAATCAACCACACGTCGGCTATAATATATGAAGTAATTGGGATGTATTTAACAACACTAATCTCGTATGAAATGATGAAAGCAGAAAGAGGAAGTCTTTAAGACATCTTTGTTTAGGCTTCCACTTGGCGTTACCAGGGGACGTGCAGGATATTGCGTAGGCTTCATGCCTTTTACAAGAATTTATGATAGAAAAAAAAACAGTATTTCCTATCTATTTTTAATTTTTTTTTGAAAATTAAAACTAAAGAAATTTGAAAGTAAACAACTGCTCCCAAAATTTTATAATTATTGTCATTTCAGCCTCGTTTTTGAACCCTTCAACGGTAAATATTTAGGCCAACAGTGCAAGATTATAAAAAAAAAGAGAATAGATAAGCAAAATAGCGAAATAACTTTGGCCAAAATATTTACCGTTGGAACCCTTTTTACCATTTACGCAAATTCTACATGAATTGAAAATGACAGATTCCAAATTAGGAAAATTAATGAGTAAAGAAAAAGAAAAAATGAGATGATCTTGAAATGATCTATGAATTGATTATTCTAATAAGCGAGTATAGAGTTTTGTTTTGTTTTATTAGGAGGTATATTCTTAGAGAACAGAAAGAAAAAATATCAAAATAAATATTCTAACTTTCTGTGAAAGAAATCCTGCGAGTATGAGTGCTCACCAGGATAGGGTGCAAGACAAGATGATAGGCTTTTATTCCATCTCAAGTCCCTCGAGTTCCAAATTTAGTTTGGATTTCCCCTTTCTACTCATTTTTGTCACTTCCAAAAAATTGAAGAAAATGAACATTATACTCAAAGATTTTTCTTATTAGTAAATTAGATGTTATTATGTTTTGTTGACTTTCGAGCAATAGACAACACAATTATACAAATTGTAGAAATCAAGATCATAAAGATCCTTGTCGTTTTTCTATTCTATTAAACGAATGACAAAACATTGCAATATAAACTAGCAATTCACTCTAGTCAATCTATCAAGGAAATATATCAAAGACTAAAGAGTGTCAAAAGATCAGAAAAAATATCATCAAAAGAAATTTCCTCGATATAAACGACTCTTAGTGTAATAAGACCTCGATTTCCCATTAATTCATTTCAAAATACACTCGAATACACTCACATACACACAAATGCACATTGGTGCACAAAATTGCACATAAATGCACATTAATGCACACAAATGCACAATGATGTACAGGAAGTCTTTCACTGCTTTTACTTTCCATATAAGAAATATCCTATAATAAACACAAACAATACAAAAAATTACCAAAAACCTTAATAATAATTTCCCTCGAAATCCTCACAAATAATAAGGATATAGATATCTAAGAAAAATTTACTACCAATCCAAAAACAAGTATCATAAACATTAAAGCTACGTACATTGCTACTGGTTACATCAAGTTTCACTAAACGTAAAGTTATTATACGAATATTTGTAATAAAGTACACGTCAAATTAAAACTCGAGTCTGTTTTTTAAAAGAGCACACTTCTTTTATTTATCAAATAAGTGATACCAGCGCTTTGTCAACACTTACTTTGAAACATAATGTTATTGTTTCAACTATTGACACAACATGACCGCTGCAGTTCCCTTGTAATATGCTTTCATGAAATGTGTTTTTAAAAATAGAATTGAGATTTTCTGTAGCTTGGATTTAATAAAGAATGTCTTTTATCAATAGCTTAATTTTAAAGATGTAATAATAATATTGTTAGTTGGGTCATTATAATGATTAAAGGGCTATACACACAGGCGGACTTTTTATCTTATAGTTATTATTTTTTATTCTTCGTTAGTCATTTTATTAAAGAAATTATTTAAGGACCAGCTGTATGGCCTTTTGGATTTACCATGGATAAGAACAAGTTAAGATCATTTCAATATCTAAAAGCAATGCACGCTAAACCTCAAATACGTGATTTTCCTTGTTTTAACAAAATGATGAGTGCTTATATGTTTACATGGGTTTTCAAAGTTGCCTTCAACTCAAGAGAATGATTGAACGGCAAATTTCGCCTGAGCTTTGGACTATTCGATTTGTCGATTGGTGCATATTTTTCCCAAAAAAGAGGTAAACCCATAGAGCCAACGTGTATGTGATCTCTCAATACACTTCCATTATTGTGAGTTGAGTATTATTTTCGGGAGGTAAATACTTGATAGGGGACGCGGATGGTAGAGGGCACAATAATATCGCGTTTAAGCAAATCGACGGGTCGACCCATGCCATGCAAGGGAAATTGGGTAGTCAGTTGGTAGCTGGTGAAATACTAGGTGGAACTCAAGCCTTTGCCTTGGTAAGCACGTAAAGAGCCTTTGCATTAACCACAAAACATGTAGATTTGGGACGTAGCACGTATATGACAAAAGCTTTACTGACTGTGCTAAATTGATCCGATGTTATGAAAAGTTTGCAGGCCAGCAATCGATGCGTTCAATGTGATGAAATAAATTCTACGAACTAATAGACCTTTTCATGAATACATTTTAGCAACTAAAGCCTCGTTTTCATGCAGCAGTAAGGTATGTAAATCTTTTATGAAATGATTAATGATGATTCTGTAATAATAATTTGAAAACGATATTATTGTTGCTTTGCTTTATTTATTTATTTAGTGCATCATTTCATTGAATTCTTATTGTTTAGGTTATCCCTATTACCAGAAATTTATTAAAACTTTGCGCTGACCTTCAAAGAAAAGTATCAAAAAGATATGAAAATGTTGCCATCTAAAAATGAGAATTCTTTAAATGTAATAAAAATCAATAAATAAAATTAAAAACAGTAGGCGTTTCTGCTATAGGAAATTGGGTTTGAAATCTCATGAGAAAAAGGAATCTTCTCAAAAAGAGAGCATTAATCTATGTCAGGATACGTAAGGACTTACGAGGACGGAACCTTGAGAAATAGATTAACTCAATTACTTCAATTTCGTATAGCAGCTACCTCCTTGAAACCCGGGAAAAGCAATTTGCCACATGTTTTTGAATAAACAAAATGTTTTTGAAACTTTCTATTTATTAAAGATATGAGTAGGCAACGTGTAACTAAGAACAAGACAGATATTACAATTAGTGGAAGACCTGAGGTGAAATTTATAGGAGTACAAAAACTTTAATGCAATCAGTTTATGGCAAATATTCTGCATCGCTTTGTACCATTCAAAATCATTTAAAATGCAAGTATTTGGAAGTTGTTATTCTTAATACATTTTTTAAAGATCATTTTTCAAAGCAATTCGGGTCTAACTGTAACATATTTCTCGCTCTCAAATTTTATCAAACGTTTTAAAGCAACTTGTTACTCAGAGAAAGGCAGGTCTTAACATCATAGTTTGGAATCAAATTTACAGGAATGTTAGAAATGATAGCTTGTTACTAGGAAACTTTGTTTGCAGCTGCTTTTGTAATGAAATATGAATTTAATTGGTTTTGTGTGAAGATTTCAAAATTGTAAAATTCTGAATAGCTCCAATTCATTCCAGTCTGCAGAGTATTTCTTATTTATTTTTATTTATGTAGAAAGAAAAATTACAAACATTTAGAAAAAAAAAAAAAAAAAAAATTACACAAACCCAGCCGAGATAACACAAGATTAAGTTATACTCGGGGGCGTAAAAGATGGGAAGAAAAATAAATTATCTGTGTCCGTAGAGAAATAAATCAGTGCAGTCGGATAAATGTAAAAGATTGTTAGTGACAAGAATATGCACTAGACTAGGGGTTGTGGAGAGATGACAAGAGAACAGAAAATGTGCGGTATCTTCAGAACCGCGTAAGCAAGTTCATAAATATTCAGGAGTGTCTAGAAAGTTGTGCCTAAATTTGTGACATTTGAGAGAGCTTAGACCTACTCTCAATTGATATAAATATTTGAGGCCTAAGGGATCGTGGATTCCAAATATTGATCTAACTGTAGGACTTTAGGCATAAGAGTTTTTATGAGCAAAATCGATTCCAATAGAATTCCAAACTTTGACAGAGTCTGGAAAGAAGCTGTTCATGTACTTAGTTGTGTTGCAAAATATGTCAAAGAATTGATATGAACGTTGTTTCTGCGTACAGTTCGTTGATCTGGTAATTTAACCTTGAGGTAGTCTGGAGTCATGTTTCCCAGCCAAGTTCTTCCAATAGTTTTTGACTTGATCCACGCCAACACCCAGTAATAGCTAAAGCAGCTTTGTATTGAGTTTTTTCTATTTCCTCCCTCAAGGGATGCAGAGAAATAGAGGAGTCAAAAGGATTAAGTTTATGAGGAATGTGATAAATTATACTGGCGTAGTCTAGATGAGAGCGAATTAATAATTTGTAAATCTGATCAAGTGTTTTGTGGGGAACAGAGGAGGATAAATTGCTAAAAATACCGATATTTATTCTGGCAATTTTAATCTTTTCTGTTATGTGATTCGAAAAGGTAAGCTTCGAGTCTAGAGTAACTCCCAGATGTTTGTGAAAATCTTTTCTTAATACAGGAGAACGATTAAAGAAAATAGGAGGATGGAAATTTTTTTTTTCTTGTTTGTACTTCAATAGCTTGCTTCTTTTGGTCAGGATTAAATGCCATTTTCCATTGAAAAGCCCAATTCGAAATGATATCAGGCTCGTGATTTAGGTCTGAAGCGGAAATCGATGGGTTTTTAACAATTGAGAAAAGCATAGTGTCATCTGCAAAGAACTTAACATTGGATATAATGTTCCTTTCTAAGTCATTAATATATATCAAAAATAGGAGTGGACCCAGAACCGACCTTGGGAGACACCTGCTTCTATAGGAAAAAAGTTTGATGAAGAACCATTCATATTTGAAAGTAAAGATAAGAGGGAACCAGAAGTTCCATTTTGCTTGATCTTGAATTAAAGGCCCTCATGCCGGACTTTGTCAAATGCCTTTGCAATATCGAGAAAAAATAGCTCGAACTTCATAGGATTTACAGTGATCAAAAGACTGAATTTCATCAACAAGATTTAAGAGTTGATTAACTGTGGAATCACCGGGGCGAAAACCAGACTGGTTTTTGGTGAGTAGATTGTTCAACTGAAAGAAATTATAGAGATGTTTGAATAGAACTCTTTCAAAAATCTCGCCACATATAGGTAAAAGAGATATTAGTCTATAATTGGAGACAATTTGCTTTGAACCTTTCTTATGGGTGGGAGTTATATTTGCTTGTTTCGAGGGTACACAACTGTAGTCAGAATGTTTTCAAAAATCAAACTTAAAGGCAAAACAATAGCGTCACCACATGATATCATTCTAGCTGAGATTCCATCAGGACCACTGGATTTATTTATATCAATGTTACGAATCATCAAGGATGTCCTCATCAGAAAAATGTGTGTGAACAAGTCAAGCGTTAGTTAAGTATGAGAATTCAGGAAGAGAGATGGTATTTTGAAGAGGCTTACATTAAGCGGAGAAAAATTTTATGAAATTATCTGCTTTCTGTTTTGCACAGATAATAAATCTGTTGTCAATTAGTAGGAGGAATTCTAGGCGCTTTACATTTATTGACAACTTTATTAAGGATTTTCCAGTATGCCTTTTGGCCTGTGTGAGGATCAGCTAACTGATTGCCTTAACTTTTGAGGTATTTTGACTTAGCTGCTTCTGTGGCAAGTTTACACTCATCTCGGAAAGAATCAACCCTCAATTTATCTTCAGGTTTCGAACCATGTCTTTCAAAAATGGGTTTTCGTCGCATACTTTTGTGACAAGTTGCTCAAAATTATTCAGAAATGATTGAAACTCAGGAGAACCGTCAACTTGTGAGGGGCTTCTGTATAAAACTGCAAAAACGATTTTTTTCTTCCAAAGCGAAGTTCAACGACCAGGGCCTCATTGAAGCCTAAGTCATAACGAACAGTGAGAGGTAAAGAATTTTTGTAAAATAAACCAACTCCACCATGTCTCGTATTATTTGGATTATTCTAAGGAACATATGTATAGTTATCGAGAAGAGGGTGAGGAATCATGACAGAGTCATTGAGTTGCGTGCTTCGAGTAAATGAACCCTACTGAAGTTGTCTTTAGCTAAGGAGTAAAACTGTTGGACAATCCTGGGTTGCGTTCTATATCAATTGCTACTATAAGCCTGATGAAGACCAACCATGATGGTAACATGTCCAAAAATTTGTATGATAGAATACAGATTGAGATTTTAAATATAATGGACTGCACGAGATGCTGGGGAATGTGGGAGCGTGTTTCACGTTTGATTGTTGTTTCAGTCACCAAATCACCATGTATGGTATGTTGAAAATCTCAACACCAAAACTTATTTTAACGAGTTCATCCCATACTGACTTGTTTTTCACTTCGATGTTTTCAAGATTGACATGGTGAAAAGATAGCATTATTTACATGATCATAACCAAAACATTTTGGAATAAACGCGTTTGGCACATACACGCAGTCCAATATTCTTTCATCGAACAGATGACACTAAGGTTAAGAGGACACTGAAGGTAAGTTCCTGGTTCAGTTACAAAATAAAATATTTAGTATTTTTGGTAACAATTAAGGTCTAATAGAGTTTTTAGATTTTCTACATTTGGTTTAATCGAAGATTTATGATAGCTATTTTATTTATTTGGTCAAACCTTTTCGACTTTGCATCTAATTAATGCGTTTAAAGACTGTTTATGCAAGCCAATGCCCTCTCTACGTGACATCGATGGCTGTTTATTAGCAGGATTTCATTCATTTCATCGTAACAATTTTGAAACAGATAATTTTCACTTCAAAACTACAGGCAGAAACTATTGATTCACTACAGACCATAAAAGCAAACATTTTACTAGGTTACTCTTTAATGAAGAAGTCTCCTACGGTTTATCACAATAGGTGCTATTATTGAATCTTAAGCACATTTGAACACGTTGGCGTTCTTGTGGAAATAAATAATTCATTTGTAGCGTATACTCATTCCGTTTCTTCCTCACACTTATCATGTCATGAAAGTTCATTTCAAACACATACATTTTTTGTACTGTTCCACTTATTTACGGACCCTACTTCTAATGTGATTAATAATCAGCATCAAATATGCTTTCGATTGATCTATAACATGACAGGATTTGGCGATACTCAATTTTTGGTCAAGGGTAATTGTACCAAAAATATATTTCCGGTGGACGGTGGATAAAAATGACTTAGAATGGACCCATACATGATATCCAATCGAAAAAGGTTTTACCCCTCAATTTATCAGATTTTTCCTGGCTCAAACCTGTCTATGGAGGATAGAACTTTTTTGGAATTGTGATTGTAGCCACACCAGAATGGAACCAACTTAAGTAAAGCCATGACTAAACGCAATGTTTCTTGAGAACAATAATTAAACCTGTGATAAGTTCTCATAGCTCATTTTCCCATAGACTTCACAGCTCTCAAGTTTTGAGACAATAATTTTTTACAAACAACTCCACAAGGCTGCAGAATATTAATCCTAATGCAACATATATTAGTTACAGAGGCGTTTGCAGACTGTTGGACGCACATCTATAAAAGACAGCTTAAGATAGTTCAGTTTACAATGTTTTGTATAATGGCTGTACGCAGGAGGTACCGAATGACGGCATCACATGTCTGTGAGTTATATAACTGAAGCAGTTGTTCATGAGAATATTGTTTGCAAGAAGCTCAGTTTGCAATCTGGATATTAAAGGAATTTAAGATCTGGTAGGGTTTCTTAGAGTTTGGTAGTTTTGTAGCATAACGATGTAACAACGTAAGAAAGACCCAGTGGTACATTACCCTCTAGATATTCTGGCTAATTTATCCGCTAAATTTGTTGTAAATGACATCATCAAAAATCTTATTGTTTTATCAAAAGAAAAATTATCATTATTTATAGCTTTTAATAAAATATCAAATGATGACATTTTGAAATGAACCAATAAGATTCTTGATGATGAATTCGTTCACTTTGATACCCGGAAGTGAGAGCAAAGGAAAAAGAAGGGATTGTAACCAAATTATGACTAGAATCCAATCTCTTAATTGGTTGCACATTAAATCATCTACATTCTGATTGGTTTATGTAGAAGCGTTTTTGTCATTTTTGATTTAACAAAACACCGAATTTTGACAATTGTCTCAGATAAGAACATCATCATAAACTATATATGAGCAAAAAAAAAGCCAGACTTTAGATGTCCACTGCTCAGAGTTCCAAAACCAACCAGGTTTTATTTAAGATTGAGTGTCAGTAGCCTTTTGTGTGCATAAAATATAAAAAAATACACAAAATGCACTTTCAAAAGATATAATACAGTATGAATGTTTATAGATGGTCCCCAATACTTGGCAGAGAATCAAGAAGCCTGTTATAACGCTCACCACCAATATTCAATAAGCAGTTTAAGAAATCTATTCAAGATTTAAGTTTTTAAGATTCAGTTAAAGGTTTGATTTAGGGTCTGTAAATATCTCTGCCAATGAAAGAAATGTTTATACGTCCTATTTCAGTCATTCGAAATATCCGCCTTTTAGGGTCCGAATCAAAAGGACTTCTCGTCCGGATCAAAGAATTTTCCAGATGACTGAGGAAGGAATGACTGAAGAAGGACAACACCAAGAAAAAACCTTGAGATTCCATCAACTGCAGAGGCGGATCTGGAGTGTCTTCAGTATCTTCATGAAGACACTCATTTTTGATAAGAGAAGATTTTTTTTCGGCAGGTTTTCATT